>JAAKBH010000599.1:0-181127 GCA_019776075.1 Amaranthus palmeri | reverse complement strand
TTAAGGGCCTTAACTGCCCAATGTGCCTTGTGTTCTAAGCTCCACGGGAAAGATGACAATGCTTTCCATAGACCAAAACGGAAAGGCGTGGTCCCGATAGGAGTCTTAAAAGCCGTCCTATAAGCCCATAAGGCATCATCAAGCTTATCAGACCAATTCTTTCGGGACGTGCACGGTCTTCTCAATAATGAGCTTAAGCTCGCGATTAGAGATCTCAACTTGCCCACTACACTGGGGGTGATATGGCAAGGAATACTGTGGACAACTCCGTACTTCCTAAGAAGATTTTCAAATTTTTGCTCAATAAAGTGGGTCCCATTGTCACTTATGAGTGCGCGGGGGCAACCAAAACGTGGACAAGTAAATTGAAAAACTTGGTTACCACCCTTGCATCATTGGTCTTAGTAGCAACGGGCCTCCACCCACTTGGAAACATAATCAACAGCAACAGAATATATCGGTTTTCCAAATGAGGAAGGAAAAGTACCCTGAAAATCAACACCCCAAACATCAAAATCTCAACCTCAACAATGGGATTCATCGGCATGGCATTGGACTTTGGCAAATTGCCAACTCTTTGACAGCGGTCACACATTTTGACATATGCCTGTGCATCTCTAAAAAGAGATGGCCAATAAAATCCACATTGTAACACTTTAGCAGCAGTCTTAGAAGAGGCAGCATGTCCACCGCAAGGTAGATCATGACAATGCCTAAGGATAGAAAGTACACACACTTTCAGGGATGCAAACGGCGGAGAATGCCATCTGCACATGCCCTGAACAACAACGGATCGTCCCAAAAGTAGTAGCGGACGTCATGGTAAAACTTCTTCCTTTGGTATCATTCAACCCAGAGGGCTGAACACCCATTGCTAGATAGTTCGCTATTTCTGCGAACCAAGGAGCATCACCAGCATTTGCGGAGAACCATTAGCTGATCATCAGGGAAGGAATCATCAATGACAGGCGTACCTGACACCTCATCCAATACAAGTCTGGACGGATGATTCAGCCACTGAATTCTCTGCTCATTTCTTATCAACAATCTGCAAATCAAACTCTTGTAACAACAAAATCCACCGAATTAGTCTTGCCTTAGCATCTTTCTTACTAAATAAGAACTTAAGAGCAGAGTGGCCAGTATAAACAATAATCTTAGACCCTATGAGATAGGATCTAAACTTCTCTAGCGCATATACCACTGCCAGAAGCTCTTTCTTCGGTGGTGCCATAATTTACCTGTGCCTCATTCAAGGTCTTACTCGCCGTAATTAGATGGCATTTGCAACCTTTACCATCCTTACGCTGTCCCAACACTGCCCCCACAGCATAGTCACTAGCATCACACATCAACTCAAAGGGTAAGTTGTAATCGGGAGGTTGGATAAACTGGTGCCGTAGTCAAAGCCTGTTTCAATTTCTCAAAAGCAGCTAAAACAAGCGTCAGTGAAAACAAAAGGTATATCGTTGGCCAAAAGCTCAGTCAAATGTCGGGCAACCTAGAAAAGTCCGGTATGAACCTCCTGTAAAAACCTGCATGCCCAAGAAAACTACGGATTCCCTTCGCATTAACTGGAGGGGGTAGTTTCTCTATAACCTCGACTTTGGCCTTATCGACCGCAATACCTCGACTGGACACAAGATGACCCACGACTAATACCCTGTCGACCATAAAATGACACTTTTCCCAGTTGAGGACCAGGTTGACTTCTTCGCATCTAGCAAGCACTTTATCCCAGATTGGCTAAGCAATCATCGAAAGAGTCGCCATACGCAGAGAAGTCGTCCATGAAAACCTCCATGCAATGCTCAATATACTCAAAAAATATGCTCATCATGCAACGCTGGAACGTGGCAGGAGCATTACATAATCCAAATGGCATCCTTCGATATGCAAAGGTACCATATGGACATGTGAATGTGGTCTTCTCCCTATCATCTGGATGAACAGGGATCTAGAAGAATCCAGAGTATCCATCCAAATAACAGAAATGGGAGTGCTTAGCCAACCGTTCCAACATTTGGTCTATGAAGGGAATGGGGTAATGGTCTTTTTGGGTGGCTTTGTTCAACTTTCTATAATCAATGCACATGCGCCATCCTGTGACTGTTCGGGTCGGGATCAACTCATTTTTATCATTTTCAACAACAGTCACACCTCCTTTTTTAGGGACAACCTGTACTGGGGATACCCACTTACTATCAGAGATAAGGTAGATGATCCCAGCATTTAGCAACTTTACCACCTCTTTCTTAACAACCTCCTTCATATTGGGATTGAGTCGCCTCTGTCCCTCTATGGAAGGAGTAACATCAGGATCAACATTAATGCGGTGAGTAACAATGGACGGACTAATACCCTTGATATCGTCAATCGTGTACCCAATGGCTTTCCGATATTTCTTAACCAAATTGACCAACCGGTCTAGCTCACTACCATTGAGATCACTACTGACAATAATAGGGTAAGTAGAACCGTCACCAAGAAAAGCATACTCCAAATGAGAGGGAAGGGGTTTCATTTCTACCTGAGGGGGTGTGGGACCCTCCTTCTCATCCTTCTTCTCCTGCTCAACCTCAGCAACCTGTAAAACATCATCAGACAAAACACACTCATGATCATCAGCTTGACCCTCTAAAGAGTCATCCCAGCCCATTATCTCTGTAGGATCGCCCCCATTTCCTTCAAGGAAGGATTGTAGGGCATCTATCTCATGGGCTGTATCAGGATCATCAAACACATCATCTGCAAACTCAAGCTGACATATAGACTCACTGGGGATTGGGGACTTCAAAGCATCATGAATAGCAAACTCAACCTTATCCTCCCCCCACACTCATCACTAACTTACCCTTAGCTACATCAATCAAGGTACTAGCCGTAGCTAGACAAGGTCTACCAAGAATGATGGGAGTCTTAGCATCCTCGGGTATGTCCATGATGACAAAGTCACAAGGTACGGTCAGCTTACCTACTCTCAGGTCAAGATCATACAAGATGCCCTTAGGATAGACAATGCGGCGATCAGCAAGCTGCAAGGTCATCCTGGTGGGGGACAACTCATTAACATGCCTAAGTCTTTTATACATAGAATAGGGCATCAAACTGACACTAGCACCTAGGTCACACAGAGCTCGGCCTACTGTAAGGTTCCCAATCGTAACAGGTATACTAAAACTACCGGGATCCTTGAGCTTAGGAGGCAAATTATCAATCATAAAAGCATTCACATTCACCTCCTTAGACACCTGGATAACATCATCAAGCTTCTTACTCTGCGACATAAGGGACTTAAGAAATTTGGGAAATGCAGGAATCTCAGAAATTGCATCTAAGAAAGGAATTTCTATAGACACATCTTTTAAAAGCTTTAAGAATTTCCCATATTTCTTTTCTAATTTAGCTTGTGCTAATTTCTGAGGAAAAGGCACATGCTTAATTAGAAGGTCCGTGACTCTAGACTTAGACTTAGCATCACCAACAACAGCAGACTTACCATTCACATCATCAGCATTAGTATCAGACTCAACAACAATATCATCATTAGTAGCCGGGGTAACAGAAATACTACCTGTTGGTGTTACCTCTTTTAAGGGAGGATCAACCAATTGCTTACCACTCCTGGTTGTCACAGCCTTGATCTGATTGGGCTCCTTGCCCTTGTGTTCAGGCTGGCTAGGAAACTGATTTGGAGCACGCATATTTTGCTGTTGAGACAACTGTGTCATTTGTGTCTCGAGCATCTTCATATGCGCACTGCTCAACTGAATATGTGCCTGCATCATGTTACGAAGCTCTGCAATCTGTGATTCTACATTGGATGGTGGTGGATGATGGTGATGTGGAGGCGGATGGTGTAGAGGTTTTGGCCTCTGGTTGAATCCCGGTGGATTGTGTGGTGCTTGGTGTGAAGGGGGGTTCAACACGTTGGTACTCTTGTAGGAGAAGTACGGATGATTCTTAGTACCTGCATTGTAAGTGTTAGAGAAAGGGTCGTTGGCCGGTCTACCATACACAGCGTTTGCCTCCTCGTAAACGTGGGGGCATGAACTAGAACAATGACCGGAAACGCCACAAGTATCGCACATAGAAACATTATTAACTGAAGAGCTAGAATTACCACTTACCATACTTACCTTGGCCATTTGCTCGGATAGAGCGGCCATCTGTCTCGTGAGGGCCTTGATAGCCTCACTACCTGTGGAATCCTTTTGTGTTGCGCGATCTCTTTCACTACCCCAAGAAAAGTTATTCTTGGCCATGGTCTCAAACAATCTCAAGACCTCTTGTGGTGACTTAGAGTCCATGTCACTACTACAAGCTGCATTCACCGAGGACTTGTGCTCATCATGCAATCCTACAAAAAAGGATTGGGCAAGAAACCAATCTGAGATTTGGTGATGAGGGCAACTCAATAGAAGGTCTTTAAACCTCTCCCAGGCCTCGTGAAAAGAGTCAAAAGGCAACTGCTTAAATGTTTGCAGCTGCGTCCTTATCTGTGATGTCTTCCTAGGAGGATAGAACTTGGCCAAAAATGCATTAGCCAACTCCTCCCAGGTCCGGTATATCCCTGCAGGTTCAGACTTAAGCCAGGCCTTGGCCTTATCCCTCAAACTGAAAGGAAAAAGCCTTAGCCGTACAGCATCTTCACTTAGATCCTTTTGTGTAATGGTGTCGCACCTCTCAACAAAGTCCGCGACGTGGTCATGGGGACTTTCAGAGGGATGTCCTCCAAACTGATTCCGTTCAATCATCTGGATGAGATGAGGTTTCAGTTCGAAGTTGTCAACACCAAAGTTAGGCTTGACAATACAAGGAATAGAACTTAGGGTGAGCGAAGGCGCACCCATGCGGCCAAAATTATTTGTTAACATTATTATCATTGTTTTGGGCCGCCATGTTTACTTGTCTTACCTGTCTTACCTCCTCTTCTCTAGCTCGCCTTCTAAGGGCGTTAAGTCAGCGAGCTGTAGCTTCGATTTCAAGATCAAAATGTTCAAGAGATCGGGATCTCCTGGTCATTCAACAAAGAAACCAAAGCAAGTGTAAGATCTGGGGAGGGGGCAAACAAGAAAAGCAAAATATTCAACAAAAAACCAACAAATCGATTGTCCGGCGCTTCCCCGGCAACGGCGCCAAAAATTTGATGTGCAAATTTTATTTAACCGCAAGCGCACGGTGTACGTGTAGTCGCGGGTCGAACACAAGGAAGCTTGGGACAATGGACTTTACGATTTCGGTTGATTAGATTGCTAAAGGGAATAAAAATGATGATTGGTTTGTAAGCTAACAACTAAGAATGCAATAATTAAACTGGATATAAGCTATATGATGATGAAATCTAGGGTGTCGGGCATCCCCTAAAGTCTTGCATGATCCAATTCTCATTAGTGTCTATGAAGTGTAGGATTAATTGTGTGATTAAACTTGATCTTGTTAATCTCAAACTCTCGCTCTGTTGATTAACTATTAGATTTAGACCCTATTAATTCAATTCTCACGCGTTAACTTTATTGAACGAATTAATAAGAATTTAACTAAAGTTTACCCTAAAGCAAAGGCGATCCCAATCTCACACGCTAGTTCTATTGAATGGTTCGACAAAGCATATTTAATTTAGGGTTAATTAGCACAATTTAATCACATTAATCCATAGTTTCATAGACACATCCAAGAATCAATTCATACTTAACTAATAGGTTCAAATCTAACCCTAGAAAATGGATCTACTCACTAGACATGGTAAATGCAATAAATATTACTTCAAATTCAATGCTAAACATGATTGACAATGAATAAGATGATAAAATAGAATAAGCAATAATGAACTACTCAATAGCAATGACAATAAATTCTAAGGCAATAATGAAGAAAGAAAACTTATTATTAAATGATGATTCAAACTAGAGATTAATGTTCACTAAATAAAACTTAAACTAATACAATGAATTAAAACTAAGAATTAAAACCAAAGAGAACTTACAAACTTGAAGGAAGATTGAATACTAAAGGCTAGATTTATGTTCTTGCAAAGTAAATTGAAAACTAAATAAATCAAAGCTAGATTTAATGGAAGAACTAAGTAAAACTAAGCAAAAATTGAAAGGAGGAAGAAGAAGAGGGCTCAGCAAGATTAAGAAGCCTATTTATACTAATGATGATAATTAACCCTAGGCCCAAAGAAAGCCCGGGTTAAAACACGATTAAAAGCTCAATTAAAAATACGCCGAGTCGGCGCTCACTTGATCTACTCCACAGCCGACTCGGCTTTTACTCTCTGGAAGATTGATGATGTTGTCAGCCCATTTTCGCCGAGTCGGCAATCATTTTGAATACCCCACAGCCGAGTCGGCTAAGGGTCTCTGGAAAAGCACTGAATTTTGAATCGAAGACAGCCGAGTCGGCGGTTCACTTTTTCCCACCATCGCCGAGTCGGCGTTTGTATTCTGGAAAATGGTGGCTTTCTGACTTCAACAGCCGAGTCGTCAAGGCCTAAGGGGGCACCTCTGCCGACTCGGCTTTTGGCTACTGGATTGCTTTCTTGGTTGAACATGTTTCTTTGGTTGTGACTTGGTTTGATTGATAGCTTGACTCGATCTTTCAACCCTGTAGGCACGATTAGTACCGAAATCCCATAAAAACAACTCAAAACCTCAAAATTCAACCTTCTTCCCATACATTGACCATGAGATACCGAAGTAGAGTAAAACCGAACGAAATGACCCCGAATCTCCTCCAAAACACCGCAAAAGAGCATAAAGATATAAACGATTAGTGCAAATAGTTGCACTTATCATGGTCGAACGAGCCTTCTGTTCTTCAATTATCGTTGCTACAATCGAACAACACCTTATCAAACGTTCCGAACTTCAATCTCACGCAACTCGACACATCTATATCATTATTCTCAAAAGTACAAGATAAAGAATGTTCGATTAAATGATTAAAGTTATTGTCCAAGTCATGAATATTGTCACTTGCTTTAACAGATTGGATTTTTTATTGTGATAATTTTGTGCAATTTTGCTACTCCTTGAAAATAGTGGAGCAAATAGTTTAGTGAAAGATGAATAAATTGAAAGTGTAAGTACGTTAATGTGGAATCGTATAGATAAAAGGTGTAAAGATTGATGGGAAACAAACAGTGAAGAAATATGTATAGATCAATAGGGCAAAAGGGGTAAATTTATTAATCATGCATTCATTAAGATCCTCTATTCGTTTGGCACAATGATATCATCGTATGTAGGGATGGTCACAGGTCCAGGACCATGTTGGACCCGCCCCAGACCCGCCCCTTTTTTAAGGGTCTGGGTCTAATTTATTGAGACCCATCGGATCCGGGTCGGATCTGGATCTAAAAAATATTTGGCTGGTCCGGGTCCAATATTCGGACCCTGAACCCGCCCCTTGGACCCTTATAAATATTAAATTTTCCATTTTTATTTGTCTTCTACGTATGAATTATGCCATCAACACTTATTTTATTTTCATATAATCATAATATATAGAAATTATATATATGCTACTTGCTAAGTGTTAACCCAATTACCCTTATTTCATGGACTCGAACTAGTGTTTATAATAAAATTTAAGCGTATATTTGTAACACCCCGGCGCAACGGACCACCGGTGACTACTCATGGAGACTGTAGACTAGCCCCACAGACCAACACAAGTCTTTCCAGCGCACTTTGGCTTCACTCGTGCGCACCCAGGAAAACTTCCCAGGAGGTCACCCATCCTAAGATTGTTCTCCACCAAGCACGCTTAACTGTGGAGTTCTTAGCAAATTGGGCTCCCTAGAAAAGAAAGATGCACCTTGTTGATATGAGTAGTCTATCAATCTCTTTTCAAGCTAAATCTGGGGTATCACAATATTGGTGACGTTATGCGAGTTTAGATGTTAAATTAGTATTAAATATTTATATATATATATATTTTTGTGACAAATGATTTGTATTATATACCAGAGAAGAATACAAGTATATATATATATATATATATATATATATATATATATATATATATATAGATATATTATATATATCTATATATATATATAGATATATATATGATAGATATTATTATATATATAATATATATATATATATATATATATATATAATATATATATATATATCTATATATCTATATATATATATATTAGATATCTATATATAGTAATATATATCTATATATATATACATACTATATATATACATCTATATACTATATGTATACATATATATATATATATATATATATATATATATATATATATATATATATATATATATATATATATATATATATATATATATATATATATATATATATATATATATATGTTTATTTTTGAAATTATTTTACGTTGTATCGAAATCAACTTGTGGGATCGGATCGTAGGATTGGATCGTAGAATCAAACGATGCTACAAATTTGCAGTACATGTTATAATATATCTATGTTTATTTTTTGAAATTTTTATGTCTATATTTATTATTTTGCCTTAATTTTCTTAAAATCCAGACATTTTAAAATGGTGATATCTTCATCAAAATTCATGGGGTTAAGCATTCTCCTATCGATCTCCTTCCAGAGGGTATCTAGTTTACCAAAGTAAACTTCAATAGTGTCATTCTTCTCCTATCTGTGGAGTTTGGTGGTTTGTAGGTAATATGCTCTAACCGTCCCCTTGCTTCGATGGCTATATGCATAAATTTACACCATTTGGTGTAATTGTGATATTTCAATTTTTAGGCTACCCTTAATTTGGATGCCAATGGTTCTATGGTTTTATTTTTCTTATTGATTTGCTGGAATAATTGAAACGTGTTCAATTTGGGCCATTGTTACGGTCTGGTTGTCTGTGTTTTGGTTTGGTTTTGAATCAACCATGGTAAATGATGAAGGTTGAGAAAGGTGGTTGCTGGTCCTGAATTTCGCCTTACGGTTCTGATACCATGAAAAAATTAATTATGCGAAAATTAGGGTTAAGAATAGTGTTTAGGGTTAAGAATACAATTTGTATTAATTGATATGACATATGGAGGTCCTATATATACATGATACAAGACATAAATAAGGAAATAAAGATAATTACTACAATCAAGTATAATAAGGAGAATAATCTAATTATTTCCTAAACATTCATATTTCTACGATTTCAACTTTAAATTAGGATGACTCAAATATTGAATTTGATATTAAAATCTTCAAATTTACCTTTTATATCTTAAAAATTGGTTTTTTAAGTCATAAAATTGTCATTTTAAATTTTGAAATTAGTATGTCAAAATAAAAAAATCATTGAAACAGTACAAGTTGCATGCCTTAGACCGTCTCATAGAAGAGGCTTGAACCATAGACCAAGTGATAAAACTGAACTAACTTACTTAATACTGTGATTATTTTTACCTAAAATTAAAGTGAAATCAATTAATATCAACATTCCCTAAAATTTGCCCTTGTCTACTACAATTTTGAGATAGTCTAATATTTAAGTGAAATATAGTAAAATCAATCTCAACAAAGATAAAATGATGTCAACAATATCTAATAATAATAAGTATTAAGTATTAAGATCAAATTTGTAGATTTTTCATTTAAAGTTTAAATTTTTCTTTAAAAAAATGTGAAATTGAAATAAATTGGTGTTTGGGGTGTATATATTACAAACGGTATATAATGTAAACAAATTACAAACGGGAATTTGTTTCAAACCCCTTAAAGATGACAAAAATGAAATTACAACTCAATTACAATACTTAATGGAAAGTGAAGATTAGTTTGTAACACAAAATGTTACCCGGAAACTTGATACAAGTTGTAGGCGTGTGCTCACTTTCCTTTTGTGATATTTCCCCCACAAAGGTACTTGGGTTTAAATGTGGAAATTCACAACGAGATACAAACAACTCCAACACTACCTTAGTACTTAGGAAGTGTAATGTAACAACAATGTGTTTAGAGAAATTATGAGTATTGTATTACTTGAACAAAAGTTAATTACTCTCTTGATCAAGCTTTAGAACAAATGAGAGAAGAAAATAGAGAATTCAGAATTTCTAGTGAAAGGTGCAAGAAATCTCTAAGCCAATGCCCTCTATTTATAGTCAAGAGGAGCCTATGGCTCTTTAATCACCTTAATGACCCAATTCATGATCATGCAATTGAATGACATTAATCTTGGTCATTCATGGGCATAATCACACAATTATACTCTTGTAACATCAGATTTAAGAGTGTAATCAAAAGGAACCTAGGCATTAAACACAAGAAAACGGGAAGAAAAAGGCAACGGTCACTTCCAGTGACCTATCGCCGAGTCGGCGACGAGCCCACAAAAGTGGGCGCCGACTCGGCGCCAAGTCTCTGTCTCAAACCTGTTTTTCCAGTAGCCAAGCGCCGAGTCGGCGACGAGGCTACACAAGGGAGCGCCGACTCGGCGCTAACCTTCTGCCCATTTTTCCCTTGTTTTCTTGTGTTATCTTAAAACACCTATTTGGACCTCGTAATTTAATACGTATATTGTCCCACTATTATAATAGCTTTAATCGATATATTACGGACTTAAACTGTCCCACTACCTTAGTAGTACTTATAGTATATATTATTATACACTAAATGTTTAACAATCCTCCCCCATTTTGGGTATAATAAGCCTCTCATTTACCAAAACTCATAACACATTTCATGCATCAACGCTAATATCCCTACGGATTGAATTAACGCCTAGTACAACACACTTAACAAGTGATCGAGCCAGAATTGATTTCCATAAGGAATTGAATCAAATGACCCTTCCAACCACTTGAAGATGTAGTACACACAAAACAAATAACACAAAGTTATTAACTTGACACATTATAAGGCCGTGTCCGTATCTTATTCATAAGTTTATCATAGTCATTATGCCAATCTTGACTACTTGAAGCGGCCACACTTCAAACTTATATAGGTAGGTTCTCATTACGTATAAAACATATCCCCGTGACGTGGATATAACACCAAAAGCTCTTCAACTCTTGATCTTGAGAACTTTCAAGACGACTACCTTATTCCATCACGGTACAAAGCAACTATGGGTCATTATGTTGCTTTAACAAAAACCAAGAGGACTTTACCACATTGAATTCAGACACGATGTTACTCATGCGTGAATTGGGCTTTCCCAAATGATTTTACTGACATAAACCGATCTCAATTGAGGCTTTCTCAATCGAGTCTCTATTCATGGCTTTCGTAAACGAATCCGCCACATTGAACTTAGTGTTCACATAGTCAAACGTTATGACCCCGTTAATGATAAGTCCTTGCACAAGGCTATGCCTTAGAGCAATATGACGAGACTTACCATTATGTACTTGACTATAAGCTCTACCTAAAGCCGTCATGCAATCTGCATGAATTGCCACCGGTGAAATTGGCTTAGGTAACAAAGGTATCTCAAACATGAGATTCCTCAACCACTCAGCTTCACTAGCTGCTGAAGCTAAAGCGATAAACTCAGCTGACATCGTAGAGTCGGCTATACATGTTTGTTTCTTAGAAGACCAAGAAATGGCACCTCCCCCATAAACAAACACCCATCCACTAGTAGAAGAGTTATCCTCTTCATTAGTGATCCAACTAGCGTCAGAATAACCTTCTAGAATAGGAGGTTCTCCGCTATACGTAATACCAAAATCCTTGGTACGCAACAAGTATCTTAATACTCTCCTTATCGCCATCCAATGATGGGGATCTGGGTTACTAGTAAATCTACTAAGTTTACCCACCGCAAATGCTATGTCAGGCCTCGTACTAGTCATAGCATACATCAAAGATCCTATGACCTTTGAATACTCCAATTGTGAAATTGGTTGACCGGTATGTTTTGCAAATTTCATACCCGGTTCCATGGGAGTAGAGACCGGCGCTTTATCAAGTATATTAAACCGCTTAAGTATCTTCTCAACATAGTGAGCCTGACTTAACTTAATACGGTTCCCTTGCCTTATGATCTTAATGCCCAAGATCACATCAGCCTCCCCCATATCCTTCATCTGAAAGGATCTAGACAAAAAGTCTTTTGTCTCTTGGACTTGTGTTATACAAGTTCCAAAGATAAGCATATCATCGACGTAAAGCCAAATGATAACGCCATTACCATGGCTATCAAACTTGCTATATACACACTTATCGGCTTGATTCAACTTGAATCCAAAGGACAAAATAGTTTCATCAAATTTTTGATGCCATTGTTTAGGTGCTTGTTTAAGTCCATATAAAGACTTAACAAGTTTACACACCTTTTGTTCTTGTCCTTTCAAAACAAACCCTTCGGGTTGTTTCATATAAACCTCCTCATCTAATTCCCCATATAGAAATGCGGTTTTAACATCCATTTGATGTATTTCTAGATGATAGACCGTAGCTAGCGCTACCAATAACCGAATAGTGGTTATTCTTGCAACCGGTGCATATGTATCGAAATGATCGATACCGTGCTTTTGTCTAAAGCCTTGAGCCACTAAACGGGCTTTGAATTTATCAATAGTACCGTCGATTTTCATTTTCTTTCTGAAAATCCACTTGCAACCGATTGGTTTACAAGTCGGAGGAAGATCCACTAACACCCAAGTGTTATTTCCCATGATGGATTGCATCTCATCATCGATAGCTTCTTTCCAAAAAGCGCTATCATGTGATGCCATGGCATCGCTATAAGTCAATGGGTCACCTTCCACATTATATAAATATGGAACACTAGAAGATACTTCACTTCTATCACCTTCAACCAAGTACACTTGGAAATCCGGTCCAAAGCTCTTTGCTTTCCGTTGTCTCTTACTCCGTTTAGGAATAGGATCAACTATATCAAGTTCATCTATTTGTTGACTTTCATCAACATCTAGAAGTGAACTTTGTTGATTATCATCAACACTTTCAATGGTACAACTTTGTAGATTTCTTTGTCTTCTCAACGATGAAAATCTATTTTCATCAAAAATGGCATCTCTTGACTCTATAATCGAATGAATCGATATATAGTCATTTTGTTCAATAACATAGAACCTATAGGTTTTGCTATGAATAGCATAGCCTATAAAGATGCACTCAAGCCCACGTTCTCCGAGCTTCTTTTTCTTGTTGCCGGGCACTCTTACAATGGCCCTACAACCCCAAACCTTAAGATAACTTAAGTTTGGTTTCTTTTTGTACCAAAGTTCATAAGGAGTTTCCTTATTCGTTCTCATTGGAACTCGGTTAAGAATGTGACAAGCCGTCAACATTGCTTCACCCCAAAATCCATCACTCAAACCCGAGTAGGATAACATGGAATTAACCATCTCTTGTAGAGTACGGTTTTTCCTCTCCGCCACACCATTAGATTGTGGTGTATAACCGGCGGTTGTTTCATGAATTATACCCATTGAATTAAAATAAAGCGGATCATAATATTCACCTCCTTTATCGGTGCTTAACCTTTTAAGTTTACTACCAATTTGTATTTCTACTTCTTGTTTGTAAATCTTAAAATGTTCAAGAGCCTCATCTTTTGAATGCAAAAGATACACATAACAAAACTTTGAGAAATCATCTATAAAAGTTATGACATACTTTTTGTTTCCCAAAGATGGTGTACTATGAAAATCACAAAGATCACTATGGATTAACTCCAAAATTTCGGTTTTTCTTTCAACACTTTTAAAAGGTGTTCTAGTGATCTTATTTAACATGCACGTTTTGTAATTTTTAGACATTTTATTGCACATTGGAATTAAATCATGTTTAGACATAAACGAAACTTTATCAAAATTAACTTGTCCTAGTCTAACATGCCACAAGTAGTGCAAATCATCACTTTCATTCATAGAAGAAACATTACAAATAGTGTTTTTATTCAAATCTAAAGAAAGCTTAAAAAGACTATTACATAAATAAGCACGCCCAATAAACAAATTATTTTTTGAGATAATACACCTATCGGCTTCAAACACTAGTTTGTAGCCTAATCGATTCAAAATAGGACCCGAGACTAAATTTCTACCTATTTCGGGTGTGAAATACACATCTCTTAAAACTAAAAGATTCCCCGAAGTAAACAATAATTCAACTTGTCCTTTGCCTTGGACCTTGATAGGTGCATTGTTTCCCATGTAGAGATGCTCCCCATCAACAACCTTGTTAAAGGTTTTGAACCATTGTGTAGAATTGCATACATGTCTCGATGCCCCCGAATCGATCCACCAAGCCAAGGTATCATCCTGCAAAGCACTAATATTAGTATTCATAGTAGAAAAACTCATATTAGAATTTTCATCAAAATATGCAAGATTACCTTGTGTGGATGGTCCCTTGCTAGTAGAAGCTTGACCATTCCCCTTGGCTTTCTTTTACTTGTTCTTTAGAACGAAGCAATTCTTCCTTCGGTGCCCGGGCTTTCCACACTCCCAACATACTTTATCGGTATTGGAAATAGTGGTTTTCCCCTTTGAAGAGTCATTCCTCTTCCTTTTATCTCCGGGACGGGATTGTGGTTTCCCTTCCCCAACCATGTTAATTGTTGGTACATTAGGATTATCATCCTTCCGGTTCTCATGAACCCGGATGCTAGACTCGACAATAATGTGTTGTCCAAGGTCGGAGAGTGTAATCTCCTCCCTTTTATGCTTAAGAGCATGTCTAACATCCCTCCAAGAAGAAGGCAATTTGTCTATTATGCTTGAAACCAAATACAGTTCATCAATTTCAATTTTATGTAGTTTTAGGTTAGCATGCATTCTTTGCAACTCATGAAATTGATCAATTATAGGGCGATCTTCTACCATTTTGTACGAATTGAAATTACTTACTAGGAATTTCTTGGAGCTAGCATCCTCCGCCATGTATTTATTTTCAAGAGCATCCCACAATTCTTTTGCGGACTCATGATATTGGTAGATGTCAAACAAGGCATCTTGCATTCCATTGAGTATGTGACCCCGGCAAATGAAATCATCATTTTCCCACTTAGACCTTTTCCGATTTTGTTCAAGAATCTCCGTTTCCGGAATTACCGTTTCCGGATCATCCGACTTAGCAACGTCCGGTTTTGGTGAGCTTATGACATAAGCCACATTCAAAGTTGTAAGCATAAACATCATTTTCTTTTGCCAACGTCTAAAGTCGACGCCGACAAACTTTTCTAACTTAGCAAAGTTAGATGTAAAGTCCTTCATTGATGCCATCGGTGAAGGTATCACAAAAGATTATTACAAACGGTATATAATGTAAACAAATTACAAACGGGAATTTGTTTCAAACCCCTTAAAGATGACAAAAATGAAATTACAACTCAATTACAATACTTAATGGAAAGTGAAGATTAGTTTGTAACACAAAATGTTACCCGGAAACTTGATACAAGTTGTAGGCGTGTGCTCACTTTCCTTTTGTGATATTTCCCCCACAAAGGTACTTGGGTTTAGATGTGGAAATTCACAACGAGATACAAACAACTCCAACACTACATTAGTACTTAGGAAGTGTAATGTAACAACAATGTGTTTAGAGAAATTATGAGTATTGTATTACTTGAACAAAAGTTAATTACTCTCTTGACCAAGCTTTAGAACAAATGAGAGAAGAGAATAGAGAATTCAGAATTTCTAGTGAAAGGTGCAAGAAATCTCTAAGCCAATGCCCTCTATTTATAGTCAAGAGGAGCCTATGGCTCTTTAATCACCTTAATGACCCAATTCATGATCATGCAATTGAATGACATTAATCTTGGTCATTCATGGGCATAATGACACAATTATACTCTTGTAACATCAGATTTAAGAGTGTAATCAAAAGGATCCTAGTCATTAAACACAAGAAAACGGGAAGAAAAAGGCAACGGTCACTTCCAGTGACCTATCGCCGAGTCGGCGACGAGCCCACAAAAGTGGGCGCTGACTCGGCGCCAAGTCTCTGTCTCAAACCTGTTTTTCCAGTAGCCAAGCGCCGAGTCGGCGACGAGGCTACACAAGGGAGCGCCGACTCGGCGCTAACCTTCTGCCCATTTTTCCCTTGTTTTCTTGTGTTATCTTAAAACACCTATTTGGACCTCGTAATTTAATACGTATATTGTCCCACTATTATAATAGCTTTAATTGATATATTACGGACTTAAACTGTCCCACTACCTTAGTAGTACTTATAGTATATATTATTATACACTAAATGTTTAACAGTATAGAAGAATAGAATTACGACTATTATTTTTCGTTAATTAAAAGTTGATATTATGTAGAGAAATAAACAAAAGATTGTATTATTCAGGGTAATTTTTCCATTAAATAAATACATCACAGCTCTGCTCAGGTTCAACATTAAGAACCAATATTCTACTTTTTGATATGCTTGCAGCTTGGTGCCAACCTCATCCCTCTTGACCACAAGTCTTATGGGGGAAGGTAGGAATCATAATAATTAGCTAAATAGTTAGTTACTTTTCTGTTATGTTAGTTTGTTGGGTTGTTATAACCTTTTGTGTTTTGGCGGGAAAGTTAGTTAGTCAACCACGTTTTGGGTGTATAAAGGGATATTTTATAATTAATTTGATCGGTATTTAGGCATTATGATAACTGCATCACTCATGTTACCTCAATATTTGGGCACTTCAAGCTTGGAATTCGACTTAAATTGTAATTAAATTTGTTAAGAAATAATGTGATCATACAATTTTGGTCCAAAACCAATGATCCCTCCAAATTTGATCCATCTTCTCAAGGGGGATATTTTTAGTTTCAGGCAAAAACAAATACACAAAAGCAGTCATAACCAAAACCCACCCACCAAAGAAAAAGAAAATCCCAGCTTTAAAGCTACAAAGCATAGCTAAAAAGGTTTGGGCTACAATAAAAGTAAATACAAAATTAACACCAACATTTATACTTTGTCCTGCTGATCTTATTTCTAATTCAAATATTTCACTTGGAACTAACCATCCTAATGGACCCCATGACCATCCAAAACCAGCCACATAAACACATATTAACAACAAAACCACATATGAATACCCTTTACTTATTCCACCTTCATCTCCTAATTGTGTTGCTATTATTATCCCAACACTTATTTGACATATCAACATCTGAACGCCTCCGAATATAAACAAAACTCGTCTACCAAATCTGTCTACGATCAGCATCGATATGAACGTCGATGTTGTTCCTACCACGCCTGTCATGACCGAAGAAAGAAGAGATGCACTTTCACCTAAGCCTACGGTTCGGAATAATAATGGTGCATAAAACGCGATAACATTGATTCCTGTCACTTGTTGGAAAAATGGTATTGCTATCGACATCACAAGTTGGGGTCTATGTTTACGCTTCAAGATTTGCTTGAACGAGTTGTTGTCTGTCATAGCGATTTTGTTACTCGCATTTATCAGATCCTCAAATTCTTTATCGACTTCAGTTGTACCTCTTAATCTTTGTAATGTCGTCTTGGCTTTGCGTAGAAGATCATTACTTTCGCTGCTGTTTGTGTTGCTTCTTTGTATAAGACTGTTTGGTGTTTCGGGGAGAAGAATTGCGCCTAGTATTAGAAACGAAGCTGGAACTGCAGCTAAAGATAGAGAAACTCTCCATCCCCATCCGCGTCTGATTTTTTCGGTACCAAAATTGATTAAGTTTGCTGTCAAGGCTCCAATGCCAACACTAAATTGGAAGCTGTTGTTGAATGCTCCTCTGTACTTTGGAGGTGCCATTTCTGATAGATATAGTGGCACAGACTGCACCAAACACTATACTTCTCAATAAAAAGGTGTTTAATTCAGCTCGCGTAATTTTCACTTTTTTTTTCTCCCCAATTAACATGCAAATTCGAGTCATGTCAGATCATATTCAAATTCGAGTAAATCTAACCCCTACTCAATGTGAGAATCGATAGACCAGTTCGAGGTGTTGTGTACATGAATATGAGTATGGCTTTATATGAATAGTTTTACATATATGTGCAACAAGTCATTCCAAATAGAAAGCATACCTGGTTGGCAAAACCAACTCCAACACCAAGCAAGAGGCGGCCGAGTATAAGCATGTAAATATTAACGGCAGCACCTCCTATGATTGAACCAGCAAGAAATGCTAAACCTCCGATCAGGACGGATGGCTTGCGACCATATTTTTTGGTTATGGGTGAAGCAAAGAAGCAAGCAAAAAGACCAGCAACATAAAGAGAAGATGTGAATGAAGTCAATAAGTCACTATTGAATTTACAATAGTTGCTAACTTTTTTGTCTTCCTTCATCTTAACATACACGTTATGAAAGAATTTCTTTAGGAATGGCTCCATTGATGTCACTCCACCTGAAAGTTTGTTACACATAGTCCATATTAGAGGTGTTCAAAACAGACCCGATGATCTGATCTTATAACCGAACCCGATTTTGAATTGATCCGAACCATGTCACCTGAAATCGACTCAAGTAACATAGATCCGAATGAACACCTTTGGTCCATTATCCATATACTATGTTAGATGGTGAAATGATCCTTTGTTAGCTAGTACTATTGGAATTCAACCATTCGCTTAAACAGTCAACAAATCTCTTCATACTTGGCGAATGAAGGTTGGATAAGATTTGAACCAATGACTTTCCATTATATTGGATTTGGATAACATATCAAGAAACTAATTTAACCAAATGTTACCAAAAGCTTAAGCCGATGGTTAAAGGTTGAAGCCTCAATTGTATAAGATATGGAATATTATTATAACTATTTTACGACTCATAATTAAATTAGAGATAGACCTACCAATATCAACACTAGTAACAAGACTAATACAAGGAGTAAAGAAAAGCTCATACATATATACTTATATATGCCTAAGTAAGTAGACGGTTTAGTCGAATGTATGCACCTTCATCTCATAAACGAAGAGATTGTTTCTGATTGACTTATGATCACTAAACGGAACGGATAAAAATGTGGCATATAAGATTAGGGGTGAGCAAAATCGGATATCCGATCCGAAACAAGCAGTCGGATCGGATATCCGATATCCGAAAACTGGTATATCTGATATCCGATATCCGATTCGATCCGAATCGGATATCCGATATCCGGTATCCGACAATATTCTAATCGGATATTCGAGATATCCGATATCCGATGCCTATGAGAAAAAATTCAAAATTTCCAGTCGGATATTCGAAATATCCGATATCCGGTATCCGAATTTAGTCAAAATAATTTATTTATAAAAATATATTTTTTTTCTTATGAATAACGGATATCCGAAACTACCGATAATATGCGGATATCCGAGATCCGATATCCGACTATCCGAAATAATTTCGGATATCCGATATCCGATATCCGACAAGTGAAAAAATGTCGGATATTCGGATATTCGAATCTACAAATATTGATATCCGAATTTGTATCCGATATCCGAATTTTCGAATCGGATATTTGATCCGAATTGTAACTTCGAATCGGATATCCTAAAAATCGAATCGAATATCAGATCGAATCATCGGATAATCGGATCATCAGATAGTTTTGCTCAGCCCTATATAAGATTAGTCAGAAGTAAAAAAAAAAAAACCTGAAATTCCAATGTCATAACCAAAGATGAGTCCTCCCATAGAAGCCATGATAGAGGAAACTATGACAAACCATGTTAAGTTGGCACTATACTTATGAGTACCTGAGTTTGAGTTTTGGACTGCAAAACCTGCCATGAGATCACAGCAAGGTGTATTGTATATGATATGGAAATGGAATGAAATTATGTGGTAAATGGTAATATAAGGAATAATAAGGATAGAATGAGCAGCAGACATCCTTGACTAGTAGTGTACTGTTTGGTATTTGTCATGGAATGGAAAGGGAATGCTAACAAATAAGATATGGAATTGGAAATAGTTACCATTACATTAATACTAACAAATACCAATCAAACAAAAATAACATATGTATGTGGAAAATGAATTAATAATTCAGGAATTTTTGAACCACAAGAATTTGGAGCACATGGAGGTCTCAATGTTGACCATTACCTTATTATTATCATTATATTTTAAGACGTAATATATAAAATAAGTTTAAACCGTGAATAGTGTCAATAACCATAATGTAGCAAGTATATGGAGAAAGTATTTTACTATGTTTTGAACTCGTTGTAATAACTTTTGTACGATGTGGAGTGAATGACATATATCGCCCTTTTCATTTTATAGTGACAGTGAAATGAGATTATTATTGCGATACTTTATTTACAAGTGAATTTGTAGTGATGTAAATCTTTGGATTGTTCATTTAAAAAAAATTCTACTATATTTATTACTCACTCCGAATCATTTTAATTGTCCCATTTTCTTATTTAGCAAATTCATATCAAAAGTCCCATTTCCTTTTTTGTCTATATTTTTTTTACTTAAATACCCCAACTTTTACTACTCCCAATACCTAACTACCACACTTACAATTAATTTAATCAATTAAAATACCCAACTACCACCTTTTTAATGGACCCCACACCATCCTTAATAACCGTGAAAACCCAAATGGGACATCTAAAATGATTCGGAGGAAGTATTAATTTATTTTAACACGCTACTGTTATCCATCATTTTGAATTCTAGATCTGCCAATATTATTGTGTAAAGGTTTAATAGCACACCCTTGAGTTCGTTTCAAGAAATATCTCTTTTCTTTGGCTAATATTTTAAGTTTACCTCTTGAATTGTTTTTTTTATTTCTCTAAAACTAGGGATGGTCACGGATTCAGGAATCTGTTGGACCCGCTCCAAACCCGCCCCTTTTTTAAGGGTCTAGGTTTTTTTTTTGAGACTCATCGAATCCGGGTCGGATCTTGATCTAAAAAATAATCGGCGGGTCCGGATCTAGGTTCAAGATCTGGACCCTGGACCCATCCTTTGGACCATTATAAATATTAAATTGTCCATTTCTGTTTGTTTTCTACGCATGAATTTCCCCCAAACACTTATTTTCTTTTCATATAATCGAAATATATATTTTACTTGCTAAGTTCTAACACAATTACCATTATTTCATGGACTTGAACTAGTGTTTATAATAGAATTTAAGCTATGTATGATGCTATGCGACTTTAGATATTAAATTAGTATTATATATTTTTAAAATACAATAATAACTCTTACAAATATACTAAAAATATAATGACTTACAAATGATTCAAATTTGAAAAAAAAACATTTTTAGACCCATTAATGACCCTAGAACCAGCAGATTTGAAGAGTCTAGATCTCAAAAAATTAAAAGGGTTCGGGTCCAGATCTGGTTGGAGCCGCTGCAGACCCGCCCATGCTATCACAGCTGTATGTGATGTATTGTTGTAGGAGTAGTTATTTACAAACTAAAATGAAACAAATTGGATTAGCATATAGGACTTGAACCGTTACCTGGATCTATACATGACTCATGTGCCATGTGCAGCAAGCAATACAAGGGAATTAATTTCATAAATGTTTATATATAAAAAATTGGATCAAGTCAATCACTTCTAGTCTTATTTTTACCTGATTTCATTTTCAATCTTGTTCAGTTCTGCAATCTTTGATCACATTTCAGAAACCAAATATGGAGTCTGTTGCTGAAAATCTGTTTACTGCCCTGCAATGTTCCGAGCTTAGAGAGATTTGTTCCGTCCTGGGTTACAATTCTCAACTCGATGACCTGCAGGAAACCATGTGCACTCTCAGGACTGTGCTAAAAGATGCTGAGAACAAGCTACATCTAATCCCTCATGAATCACTACTCTTGATTCAGCACCTCAAAAATGTTCTTTATGATGTCCATGATCTGCTCGATGAGATTATCACTCTTGCTCGACAAAATGGCCTAATCCATGTTAAAGTAGCCGTTGAACAGGTGCACATGCTGTTTTCTCGTTTCGTTAATGGTATGTCTGATGGTGTTCAGAAGATCGGAGAGAAGTTGGATGCTGTTGGCATTGATCGTAATCAATTACGCTTCCAAGTTGACTTTGAGCCGATCAAGACGAGAAGGGAGGAAACCTGTTATTACCTGTTTGGAGGTAATGTCATTGGAAGAGAGGATGATGTGGAGAAGATAGTAAGTTTTTTGCTGAGTCCGAACACTCATAATAATGTTTCTGTGCTTACTATTGTGGGGATTGAAGGGCTCGGAAAAACAGCACTTTCTCAACTTGTCTATAATGACGCAAGAGTTACAAACCCGACTACATTTTCATTGAGGTCATGGACTTGTGTCTCTAATCACGATCAAACACAGTTTGATGTAGACGAGATTCTTCGTAACATTCTGGCTTCAGCAATCGGTGAGAATCAAGAAGAATCCACTTCAGATTGGGTGCAAACCCAACTTCGGCATAAACTTGCTAACAACAAATATCTTCTTGTGTTAGAGGATGTATGGACGGATAATCAAGATCACTGGCTTAAGCTGGCAGAGTACTTATTGGGTGGTCAGAAGGGAAGTCGGATTGTGGTAACTACACGCTCACACGAAACTGCAAGAATTATTGGTGGGGATTACACACATGAACTGCAAGGTTTATCAAAGGAGAATGCATGGTGCTTGTTTCGAAATATAGCATTTGGATTGGAACAATCAAGCTCCTATGACGATTATGTCGAGATTGGACAAGAAATTGTTGAAACATCATGTGCGAGAATCCCTCTTGCTTTACGGGTTGCAGGAAGTCTATTGTATGGTCAAGATAAGAGTCAATGGGTACTATTTCAGAAGTTTGGTTTCAGAGGTTGCCAAAAAGACATCATGTCTATATTGGAACTTAGTTACCATCAACTCGAGACCCCATTAAAGTGTTGCTTCGCTTTATGTGCGTTATTCCCTAAAGACTTTGAGATACGGAAAGAGTTGTTGTTAAGCCTCTGGATGGCACAAGGATACATTGTTCCGGGGAGTGATTGTCAAAGAATGGAAAATGTTGCTGAAGAGTATTTTTCAATTTTATTTAAAAGATGTTTTTTTCAAGATGTAACCCATGATGAGTACGGTGAGATTTTCTCGTGTAAGTTGCACAATTTGATGCACGATATGGCTGAACAAGTAGTAGGAAAAGAAGTGTGTGTAAAATCCGTTGTCATCAACAATTTGGATGAAGAAGTTCGACATCTATCACTTAAACGCGGTATATCTTCCCATTCCCAATATGTTTTCAATAAGTCCCGCATTCGTTCATTTCTTTCAGTCAACAAATGGTGCGTAGAGTTAAAGACCGAACAATTTTCTTTGGATTCATTACTTGAAAATTGGAAGTGCCTAAGGGCGTTGGACTTGAGTGATTCAGACATGAAAACTTTACCCGAATCAATTGGTGAACTTTTGCATTTAAGATTCTTAGATCTTTCCGGAAATGAAGATTTGGAAATTCTCCCAACATCGATTGTTAATTTATATAATCTGCAGACATTGAAACTAACAGATTGCAGAAGATTAAAAGAGCTGCCACATGATTTGAGCAAGCTGATCAACCTCAGGATATTGGACACAAAGAACTGTTATGAGCTGACCCATATGCCTATCGGAATGGGTAAGTTGAGTTTTCTTTGTATGTTAACAAGGTTTGAAGTGGGTGGAAGAAGTTCAAATTGGGAGCATTTTTTTGATGAATTGAATGAAATTAAAGATCTGAATAACTTGAAAGGTGAGTTTGTTCTGTCGATTGATTTCCCTACAGAAGTTAAGGACTATGATAGGACAAAAGGAGCATATTTGAAGAACAAAAAGCATCTTAATAATGTCGTAATCGATGTTTGGGGACACAATGGAGATGAAGAATCAAACTTAATGGAAGAGCTAGAACCACATTCTAATCTTAAGGGATTAGAATTGATTGGATATGGTGTGAGAATGCCGAGTTGGGCAAAAGGAAATAACTTGATGAATTTCTTCCCTACTCTCGTAAGATTGCACCTTTCGCAGTTTCGTGTGGTTAACTTGATATGCCTTGGAAATCTTCCGCGTTTGAAATCCCTTAAAGTTGAGTCTTTGAGAGAATTAGAGTATATGATTGATTATAACGCGACATCAGCATCAACTGAGATGTCATCAGAATTATACCCTTCTCTCGAATGTCTTGAGTTAGAATGTCTTCCAAAATTGAAAGGATGGCAGAGAACAAGGAATGAGGTGATTGGGATGGAACCATTATTGTTTGCTCGGTTGAAGAAGTTGAGCATATATAGCTGCCCAAACACGAAAACTGTTCTGCTATGTCCTGTTTTAGAAAACTTACGATTACAGGACTTCAACGAAAGACTGCACATAAAAATATCGAAGAAAGAATCAGGGAATCAGAAAGAGGAAGCAGCTAAATCTCCATCGCCTCTACGAGAGGTAGAAATAAGCAATGTGACATGGCTGAAGTCGCTTCCCATCCAGACTTTTCGTTGTCTTAAAAGCTTACGTATATCAAACGACGCTCATTTGCGAAGTTTGGATGATGTTAGGGAAGTGTTCTGCAGCTGCTCGTGTTCCCTACGACAGTTGAGTTTTTGGGGTTGCACTAATTTGAGAAGTGTTAGAGGAGGATTGGAACATCTAACTGTATTGGAATACTTAAAGTTTGGGAATTGTGTGAATCTGATGATATCAGGAGAGGCAGAGGATGATATGATGCCTTTTTATCAGTCCCTTAATAACTTGACATTTCAGTGGCTTCCACAGTTGGTAGATTTGCCTGATTGGATGACATTCTTGACATCCCTTCAAATACTTGAAGTTGATAGTTGTGGAAAGCTGAAATCGATACCGAATTGGATGTCAAAACTCACCTCCCTCGGACGACTTTTTATCTATGGTGGTGCAAATGGTCTCAAGGAAAGGTGCCAAAACTCTACGGGGGAAGACTGGCCTCACATTCAACACATCCCTTCTATTGAAATTAGGCCATGAATAATGTTTAGTCACATTGGATAAAGTTACAACTTTGATATCCAGACTCTTCATTTTAGCTTAATTACTCGCGTTGGATCCTTGACTCTCGGATAGGGGTACAACACTTTTATAAGACCAAAAATATTGTAGTTTTTTTTTTTTTTTATTATGTACATGTATCAAAGAGATCATGAATCCGAGTAACAAACGATTGCATATCTTGAATTGTTAGTCATGGTGCAAAAACGCAATCGCGGATGGAACGGAAAAAGATTCAATTATCGCGGAATAGGTCGCGGTTGTTATGCAAGATTATATGTTTTTGTAATTGCTTTTGAACTGATTTTTTTAGTAAAGTACGTTTAAATTTTAAGTCACTTATCTTAAAATAAAATTGTACTTTGTAATTGCATTGTAACACTGTTATTGAAAGAAGTGTGACTTGAGTCTTGGATTAATTAGTCATGTGATTAGATGACAATTAATGTGTAGAAGAATTATGGCTTAAAGGTTAAATTAATTAAGTAAAATTATTAGACCTTAAGCATTTTGATAATGGTAAAGGACACAAGTACTCTTTATGATTGGATGATTGAGTATCTTACAAGTATCATAGTACATTGTACTAATGGTAGTGGAAACTTAGATGTAAGAAGCTTTGGAGGTGCACTACTTAGGCTTCAAGGAAGTATTCTAGAACTAGTACAAAGTATTGGGGACCAAGGGACAAGTGGAACACTCATTTTTTCCCATATGCCTATATATGTTGTAGTGCATTATTGTGTAGAAGTAGAGCGAAGCTTAGAGCTTGAGCCTCCCATTCTCCTTACCATTCTCCTCTTTAATTCTTTACTCCATGTAATGCTCACACACACTCCATTGATGTAATTTCTTCAACTTTTGTAATGAGCTTTCGAGCTCCTATATCCTTTAAACACATGATACACTAACCTAGGATGGTGGATGTAGCTTAATTAATGGTGAACCACCTTAAATCTTGGTGTTATTGTTTTATTTACTTTTATTGCTTTAATCACTTTAATACTTGCATATAACCATATTTCATTAGTACACCTTCAAGCCATGGTCGTTAACCTTTCGTGCTACCTTTAGGCCCACGCTTCCACATTCGTTAGCCTACTCTAACAGTTATATATGTGATGAATGGTGTTGTAATAATTAATATTATAGCCATTAAAGCAAAATGATATAAATAAGGGAAATTCCACATGGTAGCATCAAATTTTAATGAAATGTCAATGGTAGCACTTTTTTTAAAAAAATTCCACATGGTAGCATCCAGTTTATGCACTATCTAATTGTCTTAGCATTTCCGTTAAGTTCTTGTTAAATTCTGTTTAATTCATCATTTTGTAAGTTTTTTCCACATGGTAGCATCCAGTTTTTTGTTTAACTCACCATTTTGACGTTTAATTCACCATTTTTATTTAATACTTGTAAGAAAAATAATACTTGTTTAACCTTTCGTCCATAAATGTTTAATACTTGTAAGAAAAAAATATAAATGTTAAATAATTTTACGGAAAAATAATATTTAACATTTAATTCACCATTTTAATGTTTAATTCATCGTTCGAAACAAGTACTGTTTCGAATAAGTATTTGTTTTGATCGAATTTTCAAAAGAGTTATCCCATAAGGATAGTAGCAACTAGGGATGGTCACGGGTCCAGGACCCTGTTGGACTCGCCCCAAACCCGCCCCTTTTTTTAAGGGTCTAGATCTTAATTTTTGAGACCCATCGAATCCGGATCGGATTTGGATCTAACAAATAATTGGCTGGTGCGGGTCCGGGTCCACTATCCGGACCCTGGACCTACCCCTCGGACCCTTATAAATATTAAATTATCTATTTTTATTTATCTTCTATGTATGAATTTTGCCCCCAACACTTATTTTCTTTTTATATAATCATAATATATACTTCATATAAATAATATATATGCTACTTGCTTAGTGCTAACCCAATTACTCTTATTTCATGGATTCGAACTAGTGTTTATAATAAAATTTAAGCGTATATGGGTAACACTATACAAGTTTAGATGTTAAATTAGTATTAAATATTTGTAAAATACGATAATAATTCTCATACAAATATACGAAAAATATAATGACTTACAAATGTTTCAAATTTGAGTTAAAAAAGGTAAAAAAAAAATCACCAAAAAACTTACTGTAGCCAGTCAGTGAGGGTGTGGGTCTGTTTTGAGCAAATTCGATGAATAGTTAGGATATTATTAAAAAATAATCGATAGTTGCAATTATTTTTGGCCAACAGATGATAGTTGAGATTATTCTTGGCAAATTTTCCTTATTATTATAATACTGGATATATGTGCATAAGCAAAAGTAAAATTGATACGTTTATTTTCTCTTACACGTTAAAAATTATTTTCTCTATAATTATTATAGTTAACAAATAACAAATTAATATCATGATTAAACTAATTTTGTTTATGTTTACATTAATATTATAATTTTTAAAAATTATTCGTGCTTGACACGAGATTCAAGCTAGTAATAATAATAAGAAGAAAAATTTACCTAGAATTATCCAACATTTTTATGATTCTTACAATAATTCCACCTATTGATTAACCATAATTAATCCTAACTTTTAAGAGTATTTGCCTAGTGTAAACTAGGTAACCCATTGACCTAATTTTTTAGATACGTAACTGTTGTGAATGTGTGACTTGAGTGCACATGTGTTGTGTGCATTCTTGGATTGGAATCCTAAGTGATTTATTAGGATGGGAGATTAAGTGTGTAGCTTAATTGTGGTGTTAATTGTGGTGGTTTCAATGAGGAATTAAGTTAGAGTTGAATCTAGAAGTTATGGATGTAATTACTATTGATTGATGATGCTTTACTATGTGGAAGTTGAAGAAATCAGTCCAGGAGGCACCTGCTGCCCGCTCGACCTCCGCTCGACCCGAGCCAAGTTCAGGGTTGGTCGAGCATGAAAACAGAATACTTCCAGTAGCTTCTGATCTGCTTGCTCGACCAGCCGCTCGACCTAGGCAAACCGCTCGACCTGGTCGAGCGATGTCTTTAACAGCATAGGATGCTGTTTTTCAACGATCAACTTACCTTGGGGAGTTACAACTCATTGAATATTAGCTATTGAATGCTCTAATTGCTGTTTATTATGTCAATTACTTCCTACATTGATTTTTATGTAACTCATGGTGTAATCTAGCATTATAAATAGTGAGTTAGAGCGATCAACCAAACACATCAAACACAAACCCCTAGCCTAAACGCATAGCCTTTTGTTTATCTCTTATCAATTGTAATACTTCATTGTAAGAGAGTTTTCTCATAATATAATACAAGCAAGCATCTACACACCACGGGGGACGTAGTCATCATTGGGTGAACCTCCTTAATCCTTGTGTCAAGTTTCGCAATTTTAATTTCGTTCATACATAGCTGGTTCATTGAAATCTCTTTTAGTTCATCAAGTTCTTTAGTATCGTATCGATCCTAGCAACTATTTCAGTAACTTATTCGTTTCTTTTTTTCATATCATATAGTCCTATAAATTATAAAGTTTCAAACTTACTTTCTACTCCCTCCGTTCCAGTTTAGATGTCCCATTTGACTTTTCACACATGCCGGTGTAACATTTTAACCCTTAATATCTCTAATTATTCTTAATCAAAAATTATAAAAAATTGATATTAATAATCCTTGTATTGAGACGAATCAAACAAGATCCCACATGACTATGTTTTAACTTATAGATTAAGAGTAAAATACAAATTAAGAGTGATGAGTGAATAATGCCAAAAGTCAAATGGAAAATCTAAACTGGACCGGAGGGAGTATAAAGTTAATTTAAGATAAAAGTTTAAATTCATATTTATGATGAGAGTTTAATATTGCTAATTATTATTAGAGTACTAGGATCAATACATTCATTTTTTGTAAAGTAAAATTGAAGCTTAAATAAAAAAATTAGAATTGTTTACCCATAATAATCCAACCTATTCACAATTACCTACTATGATCCCACCCAAACTATTAATTAACCAGGAATAATTTCATATATTAAAACTGACTTAAATAATTTTTTTTCTAACAAAATAAATTAATTCTGATTAGAAATGAGGGAACATGTCTAAGTCTTTAGTCAATTACTAATTTAATGGGGTTAGTAAGAGTAGGATCAGTGCATCATCGTCATTATTTTCATCATCCATTACATCAATTTTATTTAAACAACAAAAGAAATCCATCAAAATCACCCAAATTGGGAGTAACATTGAATTCCAAATCAACCGAAATAACAACTTTGTCAACCAAAACAATGGTGAAAGCAATCAGGATTCATGAATTTGGCGGCCCAGAGGTTCGTTTTCATTCATCTCTCCAATCTCTTTTTGTTTTGTACATGCACTCCACCTGTTTGTTGTTATGCCCAACTGAGTTTTCTTTCATGAATTGCAATCCGAAGAGTTTGTATTTTTAACACAGTAGTATAGTTTAGTCTTTATTTGGTTGCTCAGTTAATGTATATGCTTTTGGGCACAAAGGGTTGATTACAACACCCACACTCTAAGATTAATTCAAGCAAGACGATTAATCCTACTGAGACAAAACCCTAACTCACCTTAATCCTCAAATTTAACCAACAATGAGCATAATGAAGGAATTCGATGTCAGATGTAAACACCAATATAAATAAGACAAATTATGAAGATAAGGTTACTTTAACGTATAGCATATCAGGTAATCACAACGTTTTATTAAAATTCAACTTTGATTTGTATACTAATTACTTTAAGACAAATTATATACTCCCTCCGTCCTGATGAGTTAGTAGCAAAGAGAAAATTGGTGAATATTAAAAAAGTGGTAATAAATGAAGAGAGAGAATGAATTGTGTGGATGAAATTAAAAGAGAGTTAAAATGTATGGATGAGATTAAAAGAAAGTGGTGGGCCCTAGTCCAAAAATAGAAATGCTGCAATTTAAATGGGACGGACATAAATGGAAAATGCTGCAAATTATAAGGGACAGAGTAATATATATATATGAAGAAATTCAAGTGAGAACCATCGAGAACCGTGAGAACCAATCTGCCACACATAAAACTGTTACTTTTTTACAAAACGGTGTTACTTTAGGCAAAAAAAACCTGTTACGTTTAGACCAAAAAGTGCTACTTTAAGAAAAAATTCTGGAAAAAAAAAAACTCACAAAAAAGGTTACCTTTTACATAAAAAGGTGTTACATTTCAAAATAAAAACGTATTACTTTGTATTATGTTTACTTTAAGAACTTTACTAGGATTGGATATACCTGCTTACTAATCCAACATCATGCGCAATGTTCGGCTTGGTACACATTATGGCATACATCAAAGAACGGATATACCTGCTTACTAATCCAACATCATGCGCAAAATCTGGCTTGGTGCACATCATGGCATACATCAAAGAACTTATAGTAGCAGATTAAGAATAGGAAGACATACTTGTTCTCTCCTTCGTTGCTGTAGGACAATCTTTTTTGTTCAACTTGAAGTGTGATACTATTGGTGTACGAACTACCTGGCTTGGCTTGATTTATATTAAACCTTCCCGGCATCCGTTCAATATACTTCTCCTGTGACTCCTTTGTATTCCTATCACGAGCAATTTCCATGCCCAAAATTTACATAGTAGGATCATAATCCTTTATGTCAAATGACTTGGTAAATTCTACTTTCAGATAATGAAACATCTCAGTGTCTTGCCAAACTATTAGTATTTCACCAACATATAAAAGAAGAATGATGATCAAAATACCATGAGGGGACTTTTTGAAGTACACACAAGGGTCAACTAAAGTTCACTTTTAGTTATTGCTTGTGATAAACGGATGTAATTTTCTATACCACTGCCTTGATGCCCACTTTAGCCCATAAAGATTCTTTGTTTATACTTGTATTCAATTTTTTCTTTCCCTTTAACCTCAAATCCTTCTGCGTACTCCATATAAATCTCCTCTTGCAAATCACTATGCAAAAAACCGGTTTTTACGTCCGGTTGTTCCAACTCAAGATCAAGACTTGCTGCGAATCTCATCAAAATCAGTGTCGTTTTTGTGGTTACATCCTTTCACCACCAATCTAGCCTTGCACTTCAATGTATATTCTCATTTTTCATCAAAATTAATGTCGTTTTTGTGGTTACATCCTTTCCCCACATCGTCAAATGTTGTTTCTTCAACTTCCTCATTTTTTAAATGATCAATAGGAACAAAATTAGATTTATCATCACTATCATGTGTCAAATATGAAGCAGTATTCTTACCAACATTCAAAAGATCCACACACATCCTGTGCTCATAAAACACTACATTTCTACGTCTCACAAACTTCCTCTTTTCAGGATCAGAAAGCTAGTAACCTGTGATGAACCCAGCAAGTACAGTAAGAAAGAAAAGATAGTGAGAAGCAGAAGAGTAAGAGAGGGGATTAGATAGAGAAGGAGAAGAAATACAGAGAATAGAATAGAGGAAAAGCAAAATATAGAGGAGGAGAATGTATTGTGTATATTCTTAATCATGCCATCACATTATTATATCATACTATTTATAGCTAACAAGCCTAACAAACTTGTTGTCTTTTGCTAGATTAGTTACATATTATTCTTCTTCTAGAAGCTTCTTTAAAAGACTATTCTACCCCTCGTATGTAGATATTCTTTCATCACATAACCATACACATCGTCATCATACCCAACAAATGTATAAGGAGTTGACTTCAAATCAAGTTTTAGCCCCTACTCTTTTGGAACATGCATAAATGCCTTGCACCTAAAGACCTTGAAGTTGTGAAGTGCGAATAAGAAGGATCATTACCCTTCCACATCTTCTCTGAAATCTAAAATCCTAAATGAATAGATGAAACTCGATTGATAACATATACTCAGACATCACATACACCTCACCTTCTCAACGTACACCTTTAAATGTGTTTGGAAGCTTTGATATTCTCAACATACACCTCACCTTAAAATGTGTTTGGAAGCTTTGATATTCTCAACATATACCTCACCTTCTCCAATATGGTTCTAGTTATTCTTTTTGCAAAGCCTTAATGTCGTGGGGTTTTTGGAACAATTTTTTCATACCTATTACCATGATGTGAAAATCAGTTGAAGTGTATTCACCACCATAAGCAGTTTGAAGACACTAGAGCTTTCCTTTGTTTGCTCTTTCTACCATGACATAGAATTTCTAGTTAGTCTCGAACTAATTGCCTTTAACATATAAACCCAAGTTCTCCGCATAGTTACATCGTATTTGTTAACTCCAAGGGACTCCACCTCAATTGGATCACAACATCAAAATGCATAAGATTTGATTTTTCCTTCTACTAACAGACGTCCTAGGAAAAGAAATTATATGTTGCTTGTCATCCAACACCATCATCATAACCATTGGCTACATCAATAAGGTCAAACAAGTATCTACAAGACAACGAACCTTCAATTATGGGTCTCCATATGAAATAATTGGTTAGTGTCAATTTAACCATGGAACCAGTACTGCTAGCATTAGTCTCTATCTGGCTTAAATTAATGTTCGATCTAAAACCAAACGTTGGACACAAAGGGTTGATTACAACACCAATAAAACCCTTTGAAAATCAATTTAAACAAGACAATCAACTAAACCAAGATAAAACTCTAACTCACTTCAGTCTCCAAATGTTTACTAATAATGAGGATTAATAAAACACACAACAATGGACAAAAAACCAATAACAATAACAATAATATTTACATGGAACACCTTTTCAATGTGAAGGATAAAACTCATGGGACTAATCAATTGAGTCCACTCAAATCATTCTTATATGATACAATGAGAGTACAAGCACCAATAACAAATTACCTAAGTACACTAACCACCATCAAGCATTAAAAATAAGAGAAGTACAATTAGAGACAAGAATGAAAAGGATTTCACCCAAAAAAATTGAAGTTCCTGTGCCTCAATTTCCATCACACTAGATAACTAAATCTGATCACTACCGTTAAAATTGAAGTTCCACTTGACCCCAACAACATACTCAAAAATGAGCCTAATATGATCACATTTTCCCCTCCATCGGACATCTTGATGAATATTATATTGGCTGAAATTTTGTGAAAAAAATCTTTTTTTTCTGATTTTGTGTGTCTATTTTCCCCTTTACTTTCTTCTGTTTAGTTTTTACAACAAAAGTAAGACCATATATATAATACACACCCAAAGCTTCCACATGAAGCTATCCAAAAGTCATAATAAGTAGGCCCAAATATAAATGACGCATTACGACCCATACATGGGCTGGAAGCTCAACATATGCAACCCAGCCTTTATGTAAGCATATGATTAATAATAAATAAAGCTACTTTTGCAATTTCTGATTTGGTTCCATGAGTGTGCATCTTAGTTTTAAAACACATAAGGCTTCCAAATGAGCTAAAGTGCTAGCTTCTGGGTGTGAGGTGCTCTTAAACTGTAAAATAAATCCAAAAAAATCAGGAAAGAAAAACTAGATAAATTGTGGAAAAAGAAAAAAATAGAGAAGAGAAAATATGTTGTGGGTGCATGGGCTCTCTCTCGAACTACGATCAAAGGTGCTTGGCTTAGATATTATAAAGCGCTTGCCTAAAGGAATTTTCTTGTCCAACCCTAGTGAGACGCTAAAAGCTCCCCTTATGCACGCATAGGCGAGCTTTTTAATTTAAGGTGAGCATTTGTAATCTGTTATGCAGATGCACCTGTTCGTAGTTATTCTGAACTCAGCTTATGGTTTGGCGTGACTTGTATAATACTTTTCAATTGAATGCATGATTCTACATTATTTTTTGCCAATGTCAACTCTTTCAATTGAATACTATTAAAATGTGCACAACTTTACCCACGTAAAAACAGAGGTTATTTCGAATGCTTTCTATCCGAACGGGTTTTTGAAATTTTACAATTCTCCAAGTTGGGAGTGAGTGATTGCTGAAAGATTGCGAATTTTTTTTATGTTGTGGTATAAGAAATTTTTTTGTGAAGTTTACTTATTAACTTTGCTAGTGTAACTTAATAGACTAGCTTCTCACATTTAGGGTATCATGATGTATGTATATTTTACCCTATAGTTAAATCATTGAAGTCTTGATGCTAATGATTGTAGGTTCTGAAATGGGAGGATGTAGAAGTGGGGGTGCCAAAGGAGGGCGAGATTCGTGTAAGAAACAAAGCTATTGGACTGAATTTTATCGATATATACTTTCGTAAAGGAGTCTACAAGAGTTCAATTATGCCTTTTATTCCAGGTTTGTCTATTGCTTCTCCTGACCAGTTTTAGCATCTTTGAATGTTTGTTCCTTTAGTTTGAATGGAATGGTCTTATTGTTGTGCACATAGTTCTGATACTATACGGTTTGTTTCTACAATCAAGCAATACAACACCATAGTCTTGATCCCAATTCCCAAAGAATTAGGGTTGGCTGCATGGGTCAATATATCAAAACCATTGGTCATCAACATGGTTTCTCATTCTCCTTCCATGTGAATGGCAATGCATAAAAAAGTGATGTCATTGCTGGCTTTCTAAGACACTGAGCTGGTGAATGCATTTGAAATTTTCTGTTTTGCACGGGTTCTTAATGGGTTTTTTTTAATGTGTGATGTATCTATAGTGAATTGGAATGTAGAAACAAAGTCTCACTTTAACTCTTCAATAAGAAGCATAATTAAGAAAAGACATTCAGGTCTCATAAACCGTATCCCCTTAGGATCCTACAGAAACAGCCAGCTTCATATTGAAAATGCTTCTACTAGATTGCGATGTTGTCCAGATTGCTACGTTCACAATGAGAATATATAAAGGCCATGCTGTTATATGCTTTGAGTTAGCCTTTTGAAAAAGTGTTGAAAATAAATGCATTCATTTTTGTCATCTTACTTATAGAACTATAGTAACATGTTTCTGTGAAAATTGTCCTTGCATTTAAATCACCTCCTTTTACTTTTATTACTTTATTTGTGCGATTTGGTTTACAGGAATGGAAGCAGTAGGAGAGGTAGTAGCTGTAGGTCCTGGACTAACTGGTAGACAAGTGGGAGATCTTGTTGCTTATGCTGGTAGTCCAATGGGTGCATATGCAGAAGAGCAGATCCTTCCTGCTGACAGAGTTGTTCCTGTCCCATCTTCCATTGATCCTATTACTGCAGCATCTATTATGCTCAAGGGATTGACAGCTCATTATTTACTTCGTCGGAGCTTCAAGGTACACTGCACTAACTAATCTATGTGGTTGCTATATGCTTTTAGAGGATTAACAGGTTGGAAATTTTTTTTATCTATATAAATGATAAATAGAACATGGCATGAACGTTTTCCACTGCTCTTCTCTTTTGTCTATGATCACGTTGATCATATTTCTTAACACTTCTCAATTATTATGGGCATGCTCTAACTACTTCAGGCATAAGAATTTTCTTGATTATTGCATTATTTAATTTAAATTCGTGGATTGCTCGGATGAGATTTCTTACAAGTTTTAATATTGCCGTCCCTTCTAACTTGAGAAATCATAGGTTGAAGCTGGTCATACTGTTCTTGTTCATGCTGCTGCGGGCGGAGTAGGCTCTCTTTTATGCCAATGGGCAAACGCCCTCGGAGCGACTGTCATTGGTACAGTATCAACAAAAGAGAAAGCCGTTCAAGCTAAAGAGGATGGATGCCACCATGTAATAATCTACAAGGAAGAAGATTTCGTGTCTCGTGTTAAGGATATCACAGCTGGCCAAGGAGTGGAAGTTGTCTATGATTCTGTTGGGAAAGACACCTTCCAGGTAACGATATCAATAAATAATAATCAATTTACAGCCCGTTTGGTTAGTGCCTTAGTCGTACTAAATAGTAGTAATGAAAATGATTTTGTGTAAAGTTTCATTAAAAGTTACATGCCATTCCTATGGTAATTAAACTTTGATCACAAAAGTTATTTTGTTTACAAATTTCCATTACCACCTAATACCACATCTCTCAATGGTAATGCAATGGAATGAATTTTATTAAGAAAAGGAGATGATTGAAGTTGAACAAGCATGGCCATCAAAGTAACCAAGAGATTTTTCAACCAAAATTTTGTTCCCGTTACCACTGTTCCTTACCACCTACCAAATGGGCCGTTAGAGTTTTTGCACCTTCAAATGGTTTTGTGGCTTTCTCTTTACCAATCTGCCTTACAAGAAGGAAATTTGTATATCGATTTATGTCTACATGCACTTCCAGAAAATGTATTTTAATTTGTGTCTTTTAACCTTATTCGGCACTCATGAACTTAGCAAGTTTAAGTTTGTTATTAGTAAATAAAACTCTTTTCAGCCATTAATTTGAACAAAAAACAAAATCGTGTACATTTTGCTGCAGTTCTTAACTTGAAAATTTTTTGTTTTCAGGGATCGCTTGACTGCTTAAAACTTCGAGGATATATGGTTCTGTTTGGTCAGTCATCAGGTGCACCCGATCCTGTTCCAGTGTCAGCCATAGCATCAAAGTCTCTCTTCCTGACAAGACCTACTCTAATGCATTACACTGTTACACGTGATGAACTTCTTGAAGCCGCAGGAGAGTTATTTGAAAACGTTGCTTTAGGTGTTCTACGAGTCCGTGTCAATCATAAGTTTTTGCTGTCACAAGCTGCGGAGGCTCAAACAGCGCTCGAGAACCGACAAACAACTGGATCGATTGTGTTGATACCAGACGCTTCACTATGACATTCTAAATCTATGGAATATTATAACATGTATATCGTTTTTCAATAAGCGACAATCAACAGAATTTCTATAATTTGGAAGGATGTTATCAGTTATGTACTAAAGATTTGTTGTCTATGAGGTTTCAACACTGAGTCTCAGATGTTCTTATATTGTACACAAGCATTTATGCTACCGTTAGGGCTGATTTTAAGAAATGTTAAAAGGTCTGAAGGTTGAACGACAAAAAAAAATGTTCAGAATAATCCAACTTGTTCATCTGCTGTGATAATTTCTACTATTGTTTATTTCTAAATAATTCAATCTTTGTATATTTTTTGTCAATAGCACCAATTTTCGGATTCTAATCGGCTATTATAGGTACCTACAAGCCATTAAACTCACTTTTTCTTCCTCCTTATGCTTCTTTGTTAGTCTATATTTGGTGGTAGAAACTTATAATAGCCGATTAAAATGTGGCAAGGGGTGATGTCAGTAAAAAAATTTACAAAGGTTGAGTTATTAAGACATAGTCAATAGTTAGGATTTTTTACAGCATATGGTGAATAGGTTGGATCATTCAAGACAAATTTCCTTCAAAAATATTAGACCATGATTAGTCACTATGGTTTGCTATAACCTTATTGGATCATAGAAAATCAAGTCCACGTTAATTTAAATTTCTACTGACTACTGGTTGGATTAATTTCGATCGGATCATTTTCGAGTCGAGTTATTTTCGAGTCGGGTTACTCTCGATTCCAGATCGGTCGGTTTGACCCAACTGGTTATAACTTATATAATTTAAGATTTGGTTTTTCCATTTTTTATTATTTATGAAACTTTTTTGAACTAAAAAAAAAACTATTTCTCATCCCTGTCATTATTAATCCACATGTCAATTGACACAATATTAAAAGTCTTTAATAATTGAATTTGAGTTATAAGGAACCAGTAATTGCGACCCTCATATTCCAAACTTAAAATCTCTATGTATAGTTGGATTTGTGAGATACTTGTCACATTAGAAAAATCAGATTACAATTTTCGAAAAATTTTTGGTAGTTAAGTTCATTTTAGTGTAAGGAAAATAGGGAAATTAATACTTATTTCGACTTGTGAGATATGCGTTTGACAAAAATTATTGTGTTTATAAGTTACATTAAAATGATGTTAAGTATCTTCTTATTTCCTCATATGAAGTATCTTCTTAATTTTCATATTGAAAAGATACACAAATTACTAAGTATACTTATTTCGACTTATGAGATACACGTTTTATGATTTAGGTTAGCCACATTCTATTCTGAAAAGCTCATTCGAACGCGTAAATCGTTCTTATATATTATATTGATTTGGATATTGAACTATTGAAAAATTAAAAACTCATTTAACTGATTTAACAAGATATATGTATTCAATTAAGATGATTATAACGTCCTTTTGTTAAAGAAAAATAATCTCAATGGATAAAAGACGCTAAATGTGTGTTTTTTTAGATATTTTAATGAGTTTTGGGGTTCAAGTGATTTACTCAATATGTTGAAATACTTTGAAAACTAAAAAATTTTATTTGAAAGGAATTATAACATTGAGATTACTCTAAAAATTGATATTGGACCTGTCAAAACGAGTCGATCGAGTCATTTTCGGCCGGATAATTATCAGGTAGGTCATATTTTGGGTTAAATCGCTTTCGGGGTCGATCGTATTCAGGTTTTGCCGAGTCGGGTCCCGGGTTCATTTTTGGGTCGGATCAAATTATGCCAGGCCTATGGGTAACCGAAGAAAGAATCTTGCGTCCAACCACCAATTCACCATTCCATTAGCTTTGATATATAACTTAGGGAAAACTATCTTGAATAATACAACCTTTTTTACATTTTTCCTATAATAATACAAACTATTGATTAATTATATTGCCAACTTTGAGGTGACTTTCCCTCTGACATTGATTTGTTGGAAACCTAAAATTAGAGGTTAATTGAAAGAAAAAAAACATGGAGCACCCCACCCCTACTGCTAGCCTCCCATGGCCAACCCTTACACATATTGTTCTCCACCATGAAACACTTCCTCCCCTTCCCCACTGTCAACTAGGGGTGTTCATAATAACCCGATTCGAAAAAACCGATCCTGATTATCCGTATCCGGTTTCTAAAATCGTGTAATTTACCCGGTTTTCACAAATCGGATAATCCGGGTCGGGTATCCAGTTTTAGAAACAGATACCGGATCCGGGTTACAAATATTTGGAAACAGGGTATCCAGTATTCGATTTTATTTAATTTTTTTTTTTACTTTTTTCGTAGATAAAATGATCATAATATTTCTTAAGTTAACCTTGGATTGAATATTTTGGAGAGTTAGTATTTGAATTTTATAATTGTTCTTACTTAAACTTATGAACAATAATATTATTCTTTCATTTTCTTAATTAATCTTTTATGACTAATTAAGTTAAAGATTTTTAGAGAGTTTGTAATTTAATTTTATATAAAAAATATTTTAAGAAAAAATAAAGATAAACAAACGTATGGTTGAACGACAAAACGACAAAAAAATAAAAAATAAAAAAAACATTTTAACAAAACCGGGTATCCAATACCCGACCCGGTTTAATCTAGGTATCCGGATTCTGGATACCCGGTTTAGTCGAAATCCGGATTTTCAGATCCGGGTCAACCAGGTATCCGGTTTTGAACACCGTTACGGCCAACCACACCCCCTACGCATACAATTTTGTTTGTTTTTTTGTTAACATATAATTTTTTTGTTAGAAACAACTTGTTTTACATATTACGGGTAAAAAAGATGTAGAGGACTTCAAAATTGATATCATTCAAGGATTCAATAGTGAATAATATTGAAAGGAAAAAGTTAAAATATATTATATAGGATGATTTTCCTTATATCTTATCCTTAAACATGAATTTTTCTTCACAAATATCATTATCACCTTCACAATTGCTAATCAATTGGAATGAACTTGTGAAAAAAAAAAAAACAAACGTGACATATACCCTATTAAGTAAATTTCTAAGGCAAATTACATAAAACTTTTATTATCATTACCATTATCACAAAAACTTGCACGAGACGGTCTTAGGATGAGACGGCTATTGGGCCGGCCCGATATAGGGCGCGTGTGTAACACCCCGTGAATTTGAGTGAATTAATATTCGAGATTAAAATAAAATAATAATAGTCAAGTATAAGAATTTGTCGCGTATTGGGTTATCGTTATTAATCTAATTTAATTTTTCATGTGTGTTAAAATTAAACCTAGGCAATTAAACACAATATGAATTAACTAATTAAAAAAATTTATTTAGTAGTAATTATGGGGGTGGCCGGTTGTCTTGGGGAAATTGGAGGGATTTGTAACTCCCTTCTTAAGTGTGTTTTATAACAAATTTAAGAGGGAGTTATGGGTAGCTTTAAGGGTTGTGGATCTATGTTTAAATTTGCTAGATTGTGAGATGATTTCTCCATTTTGCTTTTCCTCATAAAAAAAAAATCCCTCTCTTCTTTCCTCTTGTTTCGGCTCCTATATATATATAAAAAAAAAAGTTTTTGTGATCATTCAATCTTTAATCTAAGGGTAAGTATAGTTCAATTGTTAATATGAGATTTTTTACTTTTTAAAGGAAGTTATATTTTATATGTAATATATGATGATATCCTATGACTTCTAGGAGGATTGAGTATTTTTATGTAATTTTTATTTATATAATCCTTTAACAAAATTGATTTGTTAAAAGGGATTGAAACAAATTGTGTAAAGTTTTTCATTGATTTATATTTTTTAACAAATTCAAATTTGATATAGGAATAAAACCTTTTAATATTTAAATTTATTTCATATCTAAAAATCCCTAGCAAAATTTCAATTTGCTAGAAGGAATTTAACAGAGTGAATTAAGTGAAATAAATATTCATACTTTTATTTTTGTGTATAAATTCCTTAAAAAAATTTGATTTGTTTAAGGGATTGAATTTATTTATAAGTATAATTAGAATCATATGGGTGTTTTAGCTTATGATCCTCTACAAAATTCGATTTGTGAGAAGATCAAGTATTTAGTTCCATTATTTTAATTTATTGTTTTTAATGTGTGTTTGAGTGGTCTTGTGTATGACAATATTTTAGTTAGTGGTTTTGTGTTTGATGATGGATAAATTTATGTGTGAGATAATATTATATGTGGTTGGAAATGTTAGGTGATTGTGTGATAAGGAATATGAATTGTATTGTTTATTTTATGATTCGGTTTTTGTTAGTTTTCTTAGTTATGAATTATAAAGTGGATCTTTCTTTTTATATACAAAAAAATGATAGATATGTGATATAATGAGTACGTGGCACGAACTTTCCGGACAGCAATAGCTGCCCCGGAAGTGACGCCTCATATTTTACTAGGTGGGATGCGTTTCGTTGTCGTTTTATTTAACCGATATGTTAAAAGTCGTTTAAACGCTTAAAATAATTAAAAATAGTAAATGGATTTTAGAAATTAGGGCACAAATGAAAGAGTCGTACAAAGAAGCGAAGCGGGAGGCGAAGAAAGCAGTCGCAAAGGCAAAGAGTCATGCCTTTGAAGCCTTCTACCAAAAGCTTGATACCACGGAGGGGGAGAAATATATTTACAAGTTGGCTAAAGCCAGATCTAGGCAGAGGGAAGACTTGGGGGTAGTGAAGTATTATCAAGGATGAGAGTGGACGGGTTCTCATTATACAAGAGGACATCAAACTAACATGGCATCAGTATTTCTCCCAACTACTAAATATGTCAAGGGGTCCTACACAGGAAAGTCAACAGACTTCGGACACGCAAAGAGCACAGGTTTGTGGGACATTTGGTGACATAACCAAGGGTGAAGTAAGTGAAGCCCTCAAAAAGATGAGGAAATTTAAGGCTGTTGGACCGGATAATATCCCGATTGAGGTGTGGAGGAGCTTAGGCGACGAGGGCATTCAATGGCTTACTAATCTCTTTAATGCTATCCTGAGATCTAGTAAGATGCCGGAGGAGTGGAGGATCAGCACAATTATCTCTTTGTTCAAGAAAAAGGGCGATGCACAAGCATGCGAGAACTATAGGGGTATCAAACTCCTAAGCCACACTATGAAACTGTGGGAAAGAGTTATTAAGAAAATAGTTAGACGGGAGATGGTGATTAGGGAGAACCAATTTGGTTTCATGCCGGGGAGATCAACTACTGAGGCGATTCATATTTTAAGGAGACTGATGGAAAAGTATCGGGATCGAAAGAAGGATTTGCATCTCGTGTTCATCGACCTGGAGAAAGCACATGATAGCATACCACGAAGCATCGTTTGGGATAGCCTCAAGAAAAGAGGTATTTCATCAAGATATATTGAGGTAATACAGGACATGTATGATGGAGTTTCGACCAACATTCAGACACTAGTGGGGCTAACAGAGTCTTTCAGTATTAGAGTGGGCCTACATCAGGGATCAGCACTTAGTCCTTTCATCTTTGCGGTGATTATGGATGAAATCTCAAAATCCATCTGGGAAACCGTACCATGGTGTATGCTTTTCGCGGATGATATAGGTTTGGCCGCAGAAACTAAGGAGGAGGCTAATAGTAAATTGGAATAATGGAGGGAAGCCTTGGAGGGCAAGGGGATGCGCATAAGTCGCTCGAAGACTGAATACATGCGATGTGACTTTAGTGGGACAGAATCGATAGGGGAGTCAAAGGTGTCCATCAGGGGAGAAGCTGTTGCATGCGCGTCTAAGTTCAAATACCTGGGTTCAGTAATTCAGAACAATGAGGAGATTGAGGGTGACGTTACTAACCGTATACAGTCAGGTTGGCTCAAGTGGAGAGCAGCGACTGGGGTGCTTTGTGATAAAAGATTTCCTAGTAGACTAAAAGAGAAATTCTACCGCGTTGCGAATAGGCCGGCTTTGTTGTACGGAACAGAGTGTTGGCCTGTAAAGAAGGCTTTCGAGCAGAGAATGGATGTAACAGAGATGCGCATGCTGAGATGGATGTGTGGTAAGACAAGGGTGGACAGGATTAGAAACTAGGAGTTTAGGGAGAAGTTAGGGGTTGCACCTCTCTCTGCTAAGATGCGGGAAAACAGGCTCAGATGGTTTGGGCATGTGCAGAGAAGCACCCATGACGCCCCAGTGAGAAGGGTTGAACGCATCATAGTGGAGGGCAAGAGAAGTCGGGGAAGACCTAAGAGGACGTGGGAGGAGCAGATTAATAGTGACTTGCTCGAACTGCACCTCTCTAAGAACCTGACCAGGGTTAGAGCCACATGGCGGCGCCTTATTCACGTCCTTGATTACTAGACTAGTTTGTTACTGTTCTGTGTCTTTTGTCATCGCTATTCACTGCCCATTTTACCTGTATTGTTTATAAATTTTTATATGATCCTTATGCTTGGCTAACGTGGGTGTAAGATGCAGGTTTTCGGATATTTGCAGGTCCTATCTTTGAAGACTCCTCTAGAGCCTAATTTTACTTATGACCGCTCTCTCCTTATGGGTATGAGACGCCGTCGACCTTCCTTCCCGGACCCTGACCATAGATATCTATGTGCGGGAACACTGGGTATGATGATGATGATGGATTTTAGAAATTATGAAAATTGGTGTCCAAGGTAATTGATGCGTTCCGGACGCAGTGGTGAAGTCGGATTTTTCATTTGGATTTTCTAAATTGTCCAGATTGGCAGTTTAAGTTTCTGGTTAAAATATGGAATTTTGAACTATTAGGAATTTGATGAAATTAATTAAAATTACTAAGTCTTATTGATATCTTAGTGGTATAGAATGAGTTAGAAGTGTAAAAACGTTCTAATACGTGTTCGTTTTGTGTGTGTGTTTGTTTAGGACCTCGATTCATAAGAGGGTGAAATTCATGTAGCATTTGAATATCATTGTTTGCCGTACTTAAAGGTACACGCTTAGACCATACTATTTATGTGGTTGTGCAAGTGATGTTGTTTCATTCTTGTTAATGGCATTGTGACTCACATAAGGATTAGACACCTCAAATAATTTGAAAGAAGTTTAACTTGGAAATTGAGTATGAATGTGTTGGTTATCCCAAGAGGTTAATAATTTGGAACGGATTATATAATTTTGTTCCCATGGCAGTTTTGGATCATTACGGTCACCATGGGGGTATGCATACTTTAACCTCTGACGACCCGAACAGGACGGGCAACGTCTTAGGTCGGTGGTTGCCTTGGGATTAGCTCTCCCAAGTGTATTCCTCCAAATGAATTGGATTATTACTTGGACGACCCGAACAGGACGGGCAACGTTTCAAGTGTATTCCTCCAAATGAATTGGATTGTTCTTTGGAATCTGCTTCCGTTGTCGATCGACGACTAGCAGGTTGATTGCAGGTGGAGATTGGAGTGAGGTTCAAGTTAGGATCACATCACCCAAGACCGCGTTTTATGTAATAAGAATTATGGTAGAAAACAAATTACATTTATGTAATGGAACTTAGTCTAGTTTGTTTTGTCTTTTCGTTAGTAGAGGCCGATGGGTTCTCAGGTTGTAATATGGAACTTTTATAATTTTGTCGCTACCGTATGCTTTATTTTTCCGCTTAGTTATATTCCTTTATTGATGGAACGTTGACGATCTTGGATGGGATTCTTCCCACTAAGTGTCCAGTTGTGAACCGGAGTCTTATTTTTATATGATTATCCAGCTCACACAAACCGGACCGTTACAGCGTGTTGTTGCACGTGCCCGGCTTTCCTTCCAAGTTTCCTTTTTTTTTCTTTTTTTTGGAAATTCATTTAACTTCCTCTTTTACTCCATTTTTCAAATCTTTCTAATCAAACTGTCATTTCTTCTTCCTTGCTCCATTTTCAGTTTCTTTTCACAATCATTTTAATCAAAACTTTCCATTTTTCTTCTTCCTTGCTTCATTTCGATCCGTGCATCCTTCTTCATTTGCATTAGTTGTTTCATCCATTGTTTCTACTGGTAACGTCTTCTTCCTTGTTATTTTGTACGTAATTGATAATGCACGTGTATTTATTTTTGGTCGTTTTATTTTCTACGTTTTTGATGTTGATCTTCATTATGTTCATTTTTTGTGTTTTTCGGTTTTTTCTTGTCCTGTTTTTCATTTTTGCATTTAATTTTCATAATTGTTAGGGTTAGTATGAAATATATATGTTATAGATCTGAAACTTAGGTCATTTATTGTTCTTACAATTGATATAGTTAACATCATAACATAAACCAGATAAGTTCATAATTGATGCATTTTTAGTAATAATTAATAGTGATAAGCATTGAAATGTATGCTATTTATGTAGTTCACTTTGTTGTTTGTATAAATAGTTATCATCATTAAAAAAACGAGTTAAGTGAATAATTGATACATACTCCCTCCAAATCATTTTAGTTGTCCTATTTCCTTATTTGGCAAATTCATATCAATTGTCATATTTCCTTTTTTTGTCTTTTTTTACCTAAATACCCATACTTTTCCAATTCTCAATACTCAACTATCACCTTTACAATTAATTTAATCAATTAAAATACACAACTACCACCTTTTTAATGGACCCCACACCACCTTTAATAACCTTTCTAATGGGACATCTAAAATGATTCGGATGGAGTATTTGTTAATAATTGACAGTGATAAGTATTGAAATGTATGTTGTTTATGTAGTTCACTTGTTGTTTTGTATAATTTATATAATTTATATAATTGATGCATTTTTAGTAATAATTGATAGTTATAAGCATTGAAATGTATGTTGTTATGTAGTTTACTTTGTTGTTTGTATAAATAGCTATCATCATTAAAGTAAACGAGTTAAGTGAATAATTGATACATATTTGTTAATAATTGACAATGATAAGTATTGTTTTTATGTTATGTAGTTCATTTTTGTTCTTTTATATTTTGATGTTAACAAGATAAGCGAATAATTGACGCATGTTTAGCAATAATTGAGAGTGATAAGTATGTAACTTAATACTTGTTTTTGTATTGCTTATAATTGATATTGTGTAGTGGACTTTTTTTATCTTCAGGGTTGAAAAGAAAATAAAAGCCAATTGTAAGATTTGGTCTTTTTTGGAGTTGAATGGTAATAAAGTTTCTTTAACAAAAGCTCAAATTGAGTCCGTTAGAGAATATTGATACGTTCAACAAAGAAAAAGAGGTCAAGAGGCCACTGATCATGGCTGAAAGGCAGTTGACAGCGGAGTATGCACAAACGAAGAAGGAGGAGGAAGAATTGAAGTGTTTGCATGAGTTAAAAAAAACGCTCGATCAGGACGAGGGAACAAAGAGAACTAGCAGGAACAAGTTGGTTCTGGTGAAAAAGATTATAAAGAAGAAACAGTGAATTGTTGTATTTGGTTAAGCTAGTGTATTTTTTTTGATGCAACTTTGATGGAATTTTTATCGGTTGTAGAAATATTTTTAAATTCTTGTCTTTAACACTACTTATAAAGTGTGTAGCACATATTATATCTACAATGATAGGTTAGAAATCATGGATGTTTGATTTCTAAGTAAAAATTGATATATTAAACTATCATGTTAAACTACTCAATTTGCCTCTTAAAATACTCAGTTGATATGTTATTGTAGAAAATCATAATGCGGAATTCGGTTTGGGTTTAATCTAGTGAATACTTCATTTGTATTAAATAATAATGAGAGGTACTACCTCTATTTATACATAAGATTAGGACTAAAAATAAGGAAACAAAATAACCTTAATATTCTAAATATTAAAAAAGATCTTAACTTCCTAAACACTTAAAATATTATTCTAGAATAAAATTAAAATATTCTACATATAATTTCCTAAATATTTTATTTCCTACACTCCCCCTCAAGTTTGGTCTTGGATCACCGAGACCGAACTTGCCAATAATATTCTTCAATGTTTTTGAGCCAATTGCCTTGATCAGAAAATCCGCTAGTTTATCTTTTGATTTTACAAAGGAAATTTTGATTATCTCTTCTGCAATTTTTTCATAATTAACTTTCAATTTTTTGAATTTAGATAAAAGATCAAGAAATAAATTGGGTTGGTTTATTTTGTTATTTGGGTCAAAGATTGTAATTTTAGAGTGTGGTCTTAATTGAGTTTTGGGTTTAGGTTTTATGGGTAGAGTAAGAATTTTCTTTTTTCTTTGTTTTGTAAGAAACTTTTGTAATGCAAATGAGTAGGGAATTTTCTTGACGGAAATTGGTGGGATTGATTTTTGTGGGTCATGGACAAGGAGTTTACAAGTTTGATTGAAGGGTTTGGGTGGATTTGGTTCTTGTTCGTTTGTCCCTTCTTCTTTTGACATTTGATTTTCATTTTTTTCTTTACTCTCCCTCTTTCCATTAACTTGCATACTCAATTCTTCAACGTTACTCCCCCTCGCGACCTCACGCTCGATGGTGTCGTTCTCGGGAGGTAGCGAAATTGGCCCGTATAGAGTATGAATCCAAGTCCATAATTCATGGTATCAGCGCCGTAAGGTTTTCCTAGACGGAATAACTCTATCGGTATTTTATCATTAATCATAATCGGACAAAATCCCACATGTGAAGTATACTTGGAAATACTTCACATGTGAGACAAGATCCCACATCGATAAAAAAGTGGGTTGTAGACTTGCATATATACTTGGTGAGCTAATTCTCCTATTGCCATATGGTTTTGGGAAACAATGAACCTCACCGGGTGTATGTGCAAGTCAACGCTCTTAACCCGTGGGTTTGTGGGCCCGAGCCCACGGGTGTCCCGTGTCCTCACGAGTGGGCCACGGTGAGATTATGTGACGAATTGTCACGGCCTAATATGGTATCAAGAGCCGAAGGTGGTTCCTGGTATGATGTGGCTCACATGTGAGGGGGAGTGTTGGAAATACTTCACATGTGAGACAAGATCCCACATCGATAAAAAAGTGGGTTGTAGACTTGCATATATACTTGGTGAGCTAATTCTCCTATTGCCATATGGTTTTGGGAAACAATGAACCTCACCGGGTGTATGTGCAAGTCAACGCTCTTAACCCGTGGGTTTGTGGGCCCGAGCCCACGGGTGTCCCGTGTCCTCACGAGTGGGCCACGGTGAGATTATGTGACGAATTGTCACGGCCTAATAGTTATAATACCCAACTTTTTCATATTGTATCTCAGTTTTGCCCTTAAAATGCTCAATTGATATGTAAACTGTCCATATTGTCTTGTTTGTTACTTGTGTTATCTGTAAAGTTGTAATGCTGCTGCAATATGGTATCTTAGTTTCCTCTTAAAATACCCATTTGATATATTAGACTGTCTATATTGTATTGTTGTAACTTGTGTTAATTGTAATGTTGCTGCAATATTGTATCTCAGTTTTCTTCTTAAAATACTCATATTATATGTTAACCTATCCATATTGTATTGTTGTTATAGCAATAACATACTAACAAAGGATTTATTGTATTTAATAGATGCAAAAAAAATAATGTACAAGTTGTATATTTTTCACAAAGAATAGTATGTAATCAAATTATATGTTTGTTTGTTGTTTTTGTTGCAGAGTCCTTTTGAGTTGATCTATAAGATCTTTTCTTCTACGATGTTTCAAAATGTCCCTTCAATCTTTTCTTTCTCCCTTTTGTAACTGTACTTTCTGGATCTCTTATCTTACTTGTGTTAGCTGTAATGTTGTTGATGCTTCTGAAGTTTCTGTCGCAACTTCACTTTCATTACTAGCCTTATCAATCATTTTACACTAGTGGAAAAAACCTTAAGGGCTGCGGTTTTTTAGCCTTTATGGGCTGCGGTTTTTGACCCCAGCCATTATTGTAGCAGCAAATAATATTAGATAAGGGCTGCGGTCAAAATACGCAGCCCAAAAAAGACTAAAGGGCTGCGGACATGTCAAAAAACCGCAGCCCTTTAGTCTTTTTTCAAAATAAAAAAAAAATTTAATTTTTTTTTTTTTTTTTAAATTTCGTTTTTTTAAATTTTTTGAACATTGAACATTGAACATCATCTTCATCTTCATCTAAAAACGAAAAACTGCAGATCGAACATTGAACATTACATAAAAAACGAAAAACGAAATGCAGATCGAAAAAAATTACAACTAAAAACGAAAAAATGCAGATCTTCGTATGTACAACCCAGAAAATCGAACTTACAAAAAAACGAAATCTGATTTACAACCCAGAAAATCGAACTTACAAAAAATGCAGATCTTCGTATGTACAACCCAAAAAATGCCCAGAAATTCTCGAACAAGTATTATCTTAAAACGAAAAAAACTTACAAAAAACGAAATAAATCTAATAATTTTCGTATATACAACCCAGAAAATCGAAAAAAAGTTATTAAAAAAAAGCGAAAAAAATTAAAAAAAAAAAGAAAAAAATTACAAAAAAACGAAAAACTATCAAAAAAGATGAACTTGAAGTCTTGTAGATCTTCGTATGAACTTGCAAAGAGATGAACTTGTAGATCTGGAACTTGTATGAACTTGTATGAAGTTTTCGTTTTCGTTTTTGAAGAACAAAAAACGAATTTTTTGAAGAACAAAATCTGATTTTCTTTGTTTGAATTTGTATGAAGTTTTCGTTTTTGAAGAACTTGTATGAAGTTTTTGAAGAACTTGTATGAAGTTTTTGAAGAACTTGTATGAAGTCTTGTAGATCTGCAGATCGAATTTTTGAAGAAAGAAGGGAGAGGAAGGGAGAGGAAGGGAGAACGGCGCCTTATTAGGGTTAAGGGAGAGGAAGGGATATTAGGGTTAAGGGAGAGGAAGCTAAGGGATATTAGGGTTAAGGGTATACGGCACCCCTTTGCTTTTAATGGGTTAATTGGCTTAAATTTTTTTTTTATTTTCTTTTATTAATTTCTTATGGGGTTAAGGGCTGCGGTCAATGCCAAAAACCGCAGCCCCTTTAGTATTTTTTTTGATGAAACTTTTTTATGGGGTTAAGGGCTGCGGTCAATGCCAAAAACCGCAGCCCCTTAGTAATTTTTTTTTTCTGCTTTTTTATTACTCTTATGGGCTGCGTTTTCCTAACAACCGCAGCCAATAAGCAGCAGCCAATAGCTTTTTTTCCACTAGTGTTATTTACTTCATTAATTGTTGTATTGTATAGTGCTTCTACTACTTTTCTTGCTTCTTCATTGCTTTGTGACTTTAAAACAAGATTTTAAAACTTACATCCCATACTTTGTCTCCATGTAACTATAAGATTTAAAAGGATAACTAAAACTCATATCAGTTAAATTGATATATGCATTTGTAGAACAGAATAACAACATGAATTATGCTTAAAATCTTGCGCAATAGAGAATTGAACATTTTAATCATGAAACTAAACATTTTAATGTAAAAATTGATTATACCTTTATGAAGTATATTAGTGTAATTCAATATACATATTCTAAACATCAATGCACAACTGAGCAAATTAAAAGCATAATTGAACAAATTAAAAGCATAATTAAAACCTAATCTAAACTTCAATGTATAAAATATGCATTTGTAGAAACAGAATAACAACATTAATTATGCTTAAAATCTTGCACAATGGAGAATTGAACATTTTAGTAAGGAAACTGAACATTTTAATGGCATAATTGATCATACATGTATTATGTATAGCAACATATTCATTATCTTTTTCGTCTTCACCATACATCACCATCATTTGACATCATTTTTACTTATCATAACGATTTTTTTTTTGAAAAAATAGACGTCTTTACTATCTTTTTGAGATAACTCTTTCGAAAATTCGATCGAAATAAATACTTATTCGAAAGAGTACTTGTTTCGACCGATGAGTCAAACATTGATTCTTGAGAATTGGGGATATATATATATATATATATATATATATATATATATATATATATATATATATATATATATATATATATATATATATATATATATATATATATATATATATATATATATATATATATATATATATATATATATATATATATATATATATATATATATACTACCTCCGTTCCATTTTAGTTGCACCATTGGGTTTGGGCACAATATTTAAGGGCTGTCAAATTAGTATGGTAAAAGTAGGGATGATGTATGATTGATAGTGATAAGTGGGGTAGAAATAAAAAACATTATTATAAATAGATAGTGGTTGTGACTTGTGGGTATATTAAATAATTAATGCGATGATGTATGATTGATGGTGATATGTGGTAGGAATAAAATGAGGATAAAATAAGTAGATTATTTTTGCCAAAAATAGTAATGTTGCAAGTAATATGAAACATCCAAAATTGGTAAGTGTTGCAAGTAAAATGGAACGGAGGTAGTATATATAGGGGTAGGATCAAGTGAAAACACTTAAAGTGGTGAAAACTGAAAACCAGACAGAGGTATACATATAGAAGGAAAAGAGATACATATCATCTTATAGGCTGTACATATTTTTTGTGAAGAAAAAAATACATATTATTTACAAAAATAACATCTGGATATATACCCCTTTTAAGCGGTTATGTATCCTTTTTAACAAATGTCTAATTATTTACAAAACTGCCACCCAAATATGTACTCTATTTGAGCTATTATGTACCCCCGTTTTCAGTTTTCACCATTTTAATTGGTTTTCACACGATCCAAATCCTATATATATATATATATATATATATATATATATATATATATATATATATATATATATATATATATATATATATATATATATATATATATATATATATATATATATATATATATATATTTTTGTCAAATGATTTGTATTATATACCAGAGAGGAAACAAATACAAGAGTCAAAAAAAAACTCGGGAAGGAAATTAACTCCCACCCGAAGGACCAAAAACACTAACGCTCACAAAAAATACAGAGCGAAAGCCCAAAAACCCCAAAACCTACATAGAAACAAGCATATCTACCATCCTACTATTTGCCCTCCCTGCAGTTCTAAACACTATACAGTCAACTACCTCTCTACGACTAAGAATGAGGTTCTCAAAAATAATCTTGTTACGCTGCTTCCATATGCCATAAATCATCTCGGTCCATATCCCGACAATCAGCTTTGCTCTATCAGTCTTCTTTTTGTTTATTTTGCTGATCCATAGCGACTCTTCTTGGAAGGTTGCACCTTCGAGAGGATGAGGAAGGAAAGTGAAGATCTGAGATCTAATCTCTCGAGCATTTGGGCACTCATAGAAAAGATGATGCGCAGTCTCAGGCGTCCCGTTGCAGATGGAGCAATTTTCGTCAGAGATGCTAGTCCATTTGCTAATTCTATCCTTTGTAGCTAGACGGTCTTGGATAGCAAGCCATGTGAAGAAACGGGCACTCGGAGTAGCGATGTTCTTTATCATGATGTTCCCCCATGGAACCCTTGGCAAGTCTGAGATGAGGAGATCGTAGGTCTTCCCTATACTGAAGGAGGTCCCTGTCAAAAACGCCTCCCATCCTCCTAGCTTTTGTACAAGCTCTCTCTGGTTTATGATCTTCTTGAAGATCCATGAAGCATGAATAGAGACTTTCATATCCTGGACCTCTTGTGTTTTCAAGTAGTAGCTATGCACCCATTTCACCCACAAATTCTCCTTCTTCTGAGCTATGTTCCAAAGATGCTTTAGGACTGCAGCTTTATTCCATGTGTACATATCACGAAGGTTTAACCCTCCTTTCGCAAAAGGTAATACCATTTGGTTCCAAGCTACTGCAGCTTTCCTGGAAATACCCTCTTTGCCTGTCCAAATGAACGAACGACAAATATCCTCCACCATCTTAATGAGTTTCTTCGGGAGACAAAAGATTTGAGCCCAAAAGTTTTTCATACCCCCTATGACACTACGAACCAGCTGAATCCGACCTACATAAGATAAAAGACGCGAGGACCAGTAGCCAATACGCCCCACAATCTTATCAACCAGCGGTCTACAATCTCTCGAGTTTAACTTTTTGGAGTGCAGCGGAACCCCCAAGTAACGGAAAGGGAAACTGCCTTCTGCCATCTGCAGGAAGTCAAGGATTGTCTCTTTGGTGAGCTGATCAACCCCAGATAAGTAGACATTACTTTTGCTTGTGTTGGCTTCAAGCCCCGAGGCTTTAGAGAACCTGTCGAAAGTTCGCATCAAAATTTGGATGGAGGGGACATCTGCCCTGCAGAACATGAGGAGATCGTCTGCAAAAAGGAGGTGCGTGATGTTCACTCTTTTGCATCTAGGGTGGAAGTGAAAAACCGGGTTTGTTTCCTGCTTAAGCAAAAGTCTGGACAAGTACTCCATGGCTATGGCAAATAGATAAGGGGACAAAGGGTCTCCCTGTCGGAGCCCTTTCCTTGCTTCAAACGGTTTGAGAGGCATCCCATTAACGAGAATAGAGAAAGACACAGTGGTGACACAAGCTCGGATCCAATCGACAAACCTAGGAGGGAAGCCCATTTCCTGCATCACAGTGATCAAGAAACCCCAACTAACAGAATCATAGGCCTTACGAAGATCCATTTTAATCATACATCTGGAGCTGTTGTTTTTGCGAGTGTAACCCTTAATCAGTTCTGCAGCCAAAAGGATATTATCTGCCATCTGTCTCCCTGGGATGAAACCTGATTGAGCCTGACTTATCACCTCCCCCAAAACTTTCTGAAGTCTACCCGCAAGAACTCTGGATATGATTTTGTAAACCACGGTGCAACAAGCAATCGGCCTGAAATCCCCAACTTTGTTCGCATTTTTGGATTTGGGGATGAGTGTAACTGAAGTGCAATTGAACGGGGTGAATAGAGTAGAACTGTTGAAGAAACCGTTGATAGCTTCCACAAGATCTGCTCTGATAATATCCCATGTCTTCTTGAAGAAACAAGCATTGAACCCGTCTATACCAGGAGCTTTATTATCGTTCATCCCAAACAAAGCATCTTTAATCTCCGCTTCTGTCACATCTTGTATAAGCATTTGACTTTTGCTGTTGTTAACCTGAGGCCCTTCTCTCATGACACTTCTATCAATCACCTCAAGGTTGGGGTTTGCGCTACCTTGAAGATTTTGGTAAAAGGTGGTGATCTCATCTTGAATCGCCTGGGTAGAAGATAACCAATTGCCATTACCATCTTGGAGTTCGTAGATACTATTAGTAGCGCGCCTCTCCTTGATCGTAGCGTGGAAGTACGTGGAGTTTTCATCCCCATTCTTCATCCAGTTAATTCTAGCTTTTTGATGAAGGGCTTTATCCTCAACTTTCCTCCATTTTCTCACTTGAAGGATAGCTTCTTTTTCCATCTGGTGTAAATCAGGATTAGCGGGGTCATACTGGAGGTCAGATTGCACTCTATCCAGGTTCTCTTCCCACAATTTGATTTTACCCTGAATACCCGCGAACTCTCTAGAATGCAGCTTCTTCAAGGATCTTTTCACATTATTCATCTTGTGCCAGAGCTTTTGAAGCCCCGTCCCCCCTACATCTGTATTCCACGCCTCTTCGACCACTTTAAGGAACTCATGATGATCACATAAATAGTTGAAGAAACGAAAAGGCTTGTTGTGCTGATGATCATGGCTCTGCAGGTTTAGGATGAGTGGAGTGTGATCTGAGGATTGGGGATTAGCATACCGAACAGTCGCATGGCTGTAATGGTTCATCCACTGAAGATCTCCAAGGGCATGATCAATCTTAGTAAGCGTTCGGTTTTCTCCTTCTTCCCTGTTAGACCATGAGTATGCATGGCCTTTCTCCATGATGGGGTGAAGCTCTTTATTTTCGATCCACTGGAGCATGTCATTCATTTCATAAGTGGTCACTTGTGCACCGTTACTTCTATGATCTTCTCTGTAAACAGCATTGAAGTCCCCTATATACAGACAAGGAGAGTTAAAGTCAAGATTATCCAACCCTTGCCACATGAGTCTGCGATCTCTCACATTATGGAGCCCATAGACGAAAACAATATAGAAACCCACTAAAGAGTTGATAGGAGTGATTTTAACAGCTATGTATTGCGGATGAGTCTCACAGTTTTCAAGCTTGCACCTATCATGCTTCCAACCGACCCACAAACGCCCATTATGATGGTGTGTGTAATTCATGTTCCACTTCCAGCTATTACCAAATTTATGTTGCACAATTTGAGCCTTATTTTCTTTAATTTTAGTTTCCATAAGCCCTACTACACTAATATTATGCACATCAAGGAAATGTTTAATTTCCTTGATTTTAATGGGGTTGTTCATACCCCTCACATTCCAAGAAGCTATGATCATTTTGGGGAGGGAAATGAAGGGTTCCCGTCCCTTTGATTGTCATTTTCATGAGCATTACCCAGTTGTATAATGTCTCCATTTTCATTTACTGCTGCCCCGGTGCATAAGATACTGCTAGAAGGAGTTCTACAAGCTGTTTTACCATGAGGAACCGGCGTCCACACATCCTTGCTCTGTTCGGTATGAATTGGAGCAGCCACTGTCGCAATCTGAGGTTGTATTTCATTCTGTGCAGTATATATATATATATATATATATATATATATATATATATATATATATATATATATATATATATATATATATATATATATATATATATAGGGTTTGGATCATGTGAAAACCAATTAAAGTGGTGAAAACCGAAAACAGGGGTACATAAAAGCTCAAATGGAGTACATATTTGGGTGGCAGTTTGGTAAATAATTAGACATTTGCTAAATGGGGTACATATATGCTTAAAAGGGGTACATATTCAAATGGCATTTTTGTAAATAATATGAACTTTTTTCTTCACAAAAAATATGTACACCCTATAAGATAATATGTACCCCTTTTGCTACCATATGTATACCTCTGTCTGGTTTTCAGTTTTCACCATTTTAAGTGTTTTCACTTGATCCTACCCCTATATATATATATATATATATATATATATATATATATATATATATATATATATATATATATATATATATATATATATATATATATATATATATATATATATATAACAAAAGGAGAACAAAAACACTGAGACTTGGGAAACCCGAAACCGCCGGCAAAAAAAACCCCGCAAGGGGAAAAAAACCATTGGAGAAGGGGCCAAGAATCAGGCCACTCAAAACAAAAATGCATAGGAGTGGTCTATGCCTAGTTTAACACCTATAACTCCAAGTCGACACCTTACACACCAAGGGGAATGAAATCCTACCACCTTACACACCAGGGAAAATACTCGGGAGGGGGATCTCCATACAAAACACCACCATCACCGATGAGTTAAACATTAAAATGGTAAAGTAAATGCTAAAATTATTTTTCGGTACAATTATTTAACATTTATAATTTTTCCATAAAATTATTGCACATTTATGAACATTAATGAATTAAACGAATTACACAATAAAATGGTGAATTAAACGTCAAATGGTGAATTAAACAAAAACTGGATGCTACCATGTGGAAAAAATTTACAAAATGATAAATTAAACGAAATTTAACAACTTAACGAAAATTGCTACGGCAATTAGATAGTGCGTAAACTGGATGCTACCATGTGAAATTTTCTTAGAAAAATGCTACAATTGACATTTCATTAAAACTGGATGCTAACATGTAGAATTTTCCTTTAATTAATTTTTAGTAGCAAACTCATCTACAACTGCAATTTCATATAAATAAGTGCATAAGGTTAACAACTTCAGAATCAAACAAGAGCTTTGATCAATGCCTTGAAGTAGAGGTGTTCAAAACCGACTTGATGATCCGAAATTAACTCGATATTGTACCCAAACCCAATATGACCCGACATTAAAAATGGATTTTCAATTATGTAAAAATCAACATGGACAAAAGTTCCCATTTGGACCAACTCGAAACATCTCACCCAAAATTCACTCAATGATCCGAATGAACACTTCTACCGTAAAGCATCACCACAAAATGCCCCTAGGATGAACAGAATGGTGTAAAGTAAATTATCAAAACTATATACTTGCAAATTAAACTTGATGTTCATATCCAACACCTTTTACTTTAGCCATGTCATCGCATACATGAAATCACCAACTACTTCAAACTTTTCTCCCAGCCTTCAGCAAACATACCGGATGTTTTTAACAAGACTAACAGAACCAAGTGCAATACATCTTCCTGCATGCTATTTCCGACAATAACAAGCTAAGCTACACTTGAGAACTTCAGTTACCAATTGGAACCACCGTCTGAATCACGAGCTTGGTAGAAATCATTTGGTTTTGCAATGTTGACATCTTCGAATTCGTCGTCATCTGCAAAAGAAAAGAAACAAGCAGAAGAAACTTAAGAACTAAGAACTACAAACATAAATAACATACTTCCTCCGTTCCATATTAGTTGCACCATTTGCGTTTTCACACTCCCCAATGTACGAATTGCATCATTAATATCTCTAATTATACATATCGAAAAATTATAAAAACTCAATATTAATAAACTTTGAATCGAGACGATTCAAACAAGATCTCATATGACTATGTTTTAACTTTTAGATTACCGACAATATAAGAGTCAATTTGCTTAATGAATAGTACCGAAGTCAACAATGTAGCAAGTAAAAAAGAACGGAGGAAGTAACTTTCTGAAGATACTGTTACAGGTATAGATCATCATGCAAAACAAATCAAGAACAGTAACAGATGTATTTCCAAATTAGGGTTGTGTGTTTCCTATCCTCTGAAAAGTTAGTATTTCACTCCCCAAACGCTGGCAATAAATCTTTTCAATTCCCACAAAGTTTTTAACACCACCTATCCAAAACCCCCTCCCATCCCCTTCGTTTTTCTTTCCTGTAAACTATAATACCCGACCAGTTCTATTGACCACTTTTGTATTCAGTATTCTAAGTGTGGTCTACATAATAAGATAAAGTTTTAGCTGCTGTGTACGCATAAAACCTCAAATTTTTTGTACCAGACGTTTCCCATTGAAGGCCTCACAGCCGAGCCAATTGAGTGATTCACAATATTCGGAATTCTGACTCCTAAATAATCCTCAATGTGAAGGGCTGGGAAGGGGTAATATAGGAATTAGTAATAAATAATACTTAGGAGCTTGTTATGTTGAGGGAATAAAATATAGACATAATTAGTATAAATAGAGAAGAAGGGAAGGGAATTAGGATTCATTGAGGTAATAGTTTTAAGAGGAGTATTTTACTCATTGGGAGAGAACAAGTCTCTCGAATGCTTGTATACTATCTTTTTTAATTGTTCTTTTATTACATTTAATTTTTCACTATACATTTACATTTTTCATACAAATTGTTAATCTCATATACATTTCTGTTTCGCCATTAGTAAACTCATCACATGGCTAAGCTAGTCCATAACAGTGTGTTTAGTACTACCTATACTGAAGGCAAAAATCACAGGAGACCCTATCAAGGAACTTATTGGCTTGGATCCTATGACTATATGTTTCCATCTACTGGATACAATTCCAGAAAGTATACGTCTTCTACCAAAGCCCACCCCAATGAAAAACTATAATCTGAACATTAGAACTGTGTTCCTGAACTTACTGGTCACTTATGCATCATATTGTGGCGATTAGTCACACCCAAATCAAGAAGAGATCCAAAAAGAAAACCAGTACAGTGCAAGTAAGTCAAATTGACACAGAAAAGGATCAAAAGAAAGAAAAATAAAGAACACCTTTTCTCAAGGTCAATGCCACCACAGCATCATTTTCCACCTGCAAGAAAATTGAGGTTGTTCAGCTTTCAAGAGACACAAAACCACACATAATACCTCCAAACCAACCCATGTTACAATGACTACAAAATCAAATCACTGTCCCACAAGTCCATCATTCTAACTACCTTCTCCTCTGCCAAAGTCTTGGAATCGTCCAGTACTTCCCCTGTCTCTAAGAGAATCAATCGCTGGTCATCAACAGGCTGGTCAATAAGACCTTGTAGTTTCTGCTTTATTTCCAAAACTTTTTCAGTAGGATCACAGTGAATAAAGTAGGTTGTCTTGTTACGTTTAACACGAATATACATTGCCTGAATAATATACCCAAAAATACAAATCAATAAAGCTTCAAGCTCCAAATTCCAGAAGTTACTGGACACTAAGAAATGTTTCACAAATAAATAACTATCAAACACAATGATTCACAAACAGAAAACTCAAATAGATAAAAATCATCAAAGTTAACAAAGAAATGACTCAGCTGCTCAATGAAAATTGGATTTTCTCCTGTTATTTGCTGACTTGAGTCGTGGTGTTGAAGGACAAGATGGCTCGAAGAGGGTACTTAGGTAAGCACAGAAGTATAGAATCATTCGGGAAAAGTGGAAGAAGCAGTGACTCTAACAAGCGTTGAAACTCGAATGAGCAAGAGCCTTTTTCTACATAGTTTTGTGAGATCTTCCAATATAATCTTTCTATAGGGCTATTCTACTTGGACAATGATGTCTAGAAAAAAAAAATTGGGTCCCATATGTAATAAAGGAAATGTGTTAATTATCATGTGTAGTCAATGCCAAAATGGTTTATTAAACATACTTAAGGCTTAATGGTGATAACATCATAAATATACCGTGTGATAATATATTTAGGTGATGGGGCAAATTATATATATTACACTAAAATTGATTAAATAGATATCATGGCCGCCCAAAGTATGTGTTTGTAAGGGATTGTCAAGTAAGTGAAAAGACACTTATCTTGGTTCTCACATAAATCATATAATGGGCATAAGAGTGAATGAGAACATGTTAAAATGATGAAAAGGAGGTGTATATCATAATTTTTGTAGTTACAGCTTCTTTCTTCACTTCCTATCATTGGAGACTTAAGGCCTAAGGGGATCACACATAATACAATACAATGCATTTGAAAGACCGAACTTAGGCTTCAAGTCACGAGATTTTCTAACAATAAACAAGGCTACCATAGATAAAAAAAAAAAACAAGGTATGTTTATGATATTCTTGTATATTGTTTACATGTTTTCTCTGGACATTATTGTTTATGAATAAATTCTAATAATTGGTATCAAGTGGCTACATGTTAAATCTTTGATGTAAAATAAATTTATCAAAGGAAGAATATGATTAATTTTCATGATTTATCTTAAATAAATAAACTTAATTGTTGTTGTACATCATGGATTTAAAATTAGTTTTTGTTGCATTCAAACTACATTAAAGAAATTGGGTAATTCTTAATTTTTTTCTTTTATATAAAGATTTAAGAAATACTACATTTGTTATATTGTTGTCTAAAGATTTGATGTTAATGGTTTATTTGGTATCTTGTGATTGAAATATATTTTATTTGAATCGGTGAAGATTATTTGGATGCGGGCATATATGCAAAGTTTTAATTTGTTCTCTTTACAATTAATTTTTCAAGTATATTTGCAAATCCTAAATACATTCCAATTTTTAATGGTATTAATTTTCAGGAATGGAAGGACAATGTTCAAATTACTCTGGGATGTATGATATTGACTTAGCATTAAGAAATGAGCAACCCCTTCTCTTATGCACTCTAGTAGTATGAATGAGAAAAATCATTTTAAGAAGTGGGATCACTCAAATTGCTTAGTCTTGTGATCATAAAATAAGGTAATTCAGAAACTTTTAGAGTTCTGACATCAAATGAGATACTAGTGCCAAGGATTCCTTACTAAAATCGAAAAGCACTTTGTTAAAAGCGATAAGACGGAAATAAGCGTGTTACTAAATATCTTTACTTCAAAACTGTATCAAGGCTAGTCAAGGCTTAAGACTCATCTAAAGAAATCCTTGTCCATATTATCATAAACTCAATTCTGCATATTTATGATTCTTTTACCCAAAATAAGATGCGGTCTCTTAATGAGCTTATTTCATACTGCATTCGGGGGGATTGGATATAACCAAAATAAGATTGAAAGTGCTCATTTGGCTAGTAACTCAAAGGAAAAGAGTAAAAAGAGTAAGAAACAAGCTAATAAGAATGAAGATGCAAATGGTCCAATACAAATGAAACTAAAAGCACGTGAACCAACATGGTTCTTTTATAAAAAGTCTAGGCATATAAAGAAGATTGTACAAGTTTCAGGCTTAAAAAGTAAAGAAATGTATGATTCGTGTTTTGGTTTGTTCTGAGAGCAATTTGGCTCTAGTACAGAGAAACGATTGGTGTTTAGACTCTTATGAAACATATAACATCAATGTTCCGAAGCATCTCAAGTCAAGTGATATTGTATATTCATCCATGTGGGCGATGGAAAAGTGTGGCAATTTTAGTTATTAAAAATTTTCAACCGGATTTAACATTTGAGAATCGTAGAGCTTAAAGAATCTTTAGCTTTAGTGGGAGTTTCATTGATTGAAACTAAATGCATGTATACTATATTTAATTTTCTGATATAATTGGTTAAGTTTTGTAAAATCTTTGTTTGATTTATTGTTTGCTTTAGAACTTGCATATTATATTCTCAAACTTTGGTCTCAAGTGTTTGATTATCCAATCGGACACAAGATGCTCAACTCCAAATTGAACAAACGACTTCGGGGCATTCACAACATAACCAAACTACATTCTTCAAGTTAGGTATAGTCGTTCATAAGTGAAAAGCAATGAGCAAAAATCCTCCTCAAACATTTTATTATTTTTCGTATTCCACTATTACTAATGCTACGTTGGCTTTAAAAAAACATAATCAAAATTAATATCATCCAACAAAAACAAGAAAAAAAGAAGGAAAATAGAAAACATTGCATCGTACAATTTACAAGAGAATGGAACAAATTAATGATTTTCATTAAAAGTTAAGGGTAAAATATTAACATAGTAAATGCTTACCATATCGAATGAAAGATAAGGATGCAAAAACAAAGCTCCAGAACAGAAAACCCAGAAATTGAATAGAGCTGAACAGGGGCAGATCTAGAAAAAATCAAATAATGTCGATATCAATAATATTAAAAAAAATTACATCATCAACGATCTAGTGACGGTAATTGACGACGTTGAGTTTTCATATTCTGAAAACGATGCACAATATCATCATTTGACAAGTTTTGTAACAAATCACATTCAGAAAAAGTTACAATTGTATTATTTAAAAATTAATCATTGTATAATTACATAACTAATCCATATTTCCAAATTTGTAGACAATAACCCTAAATCAATTATGAATTATCAATTGTACAGTTAAATTATTAATCAACTAAAAGTCTAAAACTCTAATAAAATCCAAGAAAGTAAAAATGAAGCCCAGAATTGATAATTTAACATCAATTAAACCAAAAACCCTAAATTGACTAACCCTTAAATGAGTCATGATTCATATAATAATTAACATTAACGAAAAATCAAAAGTTTATAACAAATTAACAATTGAAATCAAACTTCTAGGGAACGAAACAAAGAAAGAAAAGGAAAAATAAGAATGATGGAGCGACTCACGACTGGAAAGACGAGACAGCGGGGGCCGGTTGCCGTCTGGAATGGAGGAGGAGGAGGAGGATGCAGCAGTGGGGCCGCCGGGCTGGTTGCCGGCAGTCGAGTGGACGGAAGGGGTTTCTGTAGCAGTGTTTCTGTTTGAAAATAAAATGAGAGATGGCGAGGGATTGAAGTAATGTAAATACAGCTGGTCTTGGCCGAGACCGTCTCACGCTGAGACGGCCCAGCCCAAACACAAACAGGCGGGAATATGCAGGGATCAGTCAAAGCATATATTTAAACTTCCTGATTTAAAACCAAAACTTCCAAAATTAAAAAACTTCCTCCAAAAACAGCCGGTTATCAATAATGAAAATAACTTCCGTAATTAAACTTCTCTAATTTCTTCACAATTGATTAAACTTTCCTAATTTCATCACAATCTCTGTAATTTTCTTCATTTTCGTTTCAAGAATGGCTAAAATGGATGATTTAATGAATGATTTTGAAAAAGAAATGAGATTAGAAGAATCAAGAACACAAATTGAATGTGATTTCTTGATTCGTTTTCAAGATGAATGATCTATATGTGAAAGCCATATTCTTAATAATTTTCAAGAATTTCTTCATGATAAAGATGTTAATGGTGATTTTGACGATGGAGATGTATGATGAAGACGACGCAGACAACAAAGGTATGATCAATTGAGCTTTTATACATTGAAGTTTTTTGCTAAACACACTCAGTTTTTTGCTTAACACACTCAGTTATCAAACGCATAGAGTTTTAAATTAAACTGAATGGATCAACTGTCTTAACACACTCAGTTTTTTGCTTAACACACTCAGTTGTTTGATTAACACACTCAGTTCTTAATTAAACTGAATGGATCAATTGTTTTAACACACTCACTTTATCAAAAATACATTGAAGTTTTTTGCTTAACACACTCAGTTGTTTGATTAACACACTCAGTTATCAAACGCATAAAGTTCTTAATTAAATTGAATTGATCAATTGTTTTAACACACTCAGTTTATCAAAAATACATTGAAGTTTTTTGCTTAACACACTCAGTTGATTGATTAACATACTTAGTTATCAAAATACCTTGAAGTTTTTTGTTTAACACACTCAGTTTCATTGATAAGTTCTTAATTAAATTACTATCTTAAGACATTCAATTACATAGTTAAAATGTTAAGTTCTCCATTACAATCAGTTTTAAGACTAAAGTTTTTTGCTTAACACACTCAGTTTCATTGATAATAGCCTCAATTTCATTCTTAACAGCCTCTAGTTTGATGGATATAGTGATGACAACATGCATGACGTTCCACACTTACATGGAGACAATGAAGAAGCAAGGAAGGGGGTAAAAACAATATAAGAGGACAATTGAATATCTTAAGACGACAACTGAATATTTTAAGAGGACAACTAGATACTTTAAGAGGACAAATGACTATCTTAAGACGACAACTTGTACATCAATTTTTTAAGAGGACAACTGGATACTTTAAGAGGACAAATGACTATCTTAAGACGACAACTGAATATGTTAAGAGGACAATTGATTACTTTAAGATGAAAAATGAATAACTTAAGATGACAACTGGATACTTTACGAGGACAAATGACTATCTTAAGACGACAACTGGATACTTTAAAAGTACAATTGACTATATTAAGATGACAATTGATAATTTTAACATAACAATTTTTACATTATAACATTACATCAAGTTAAACAAACATGCATTGTATAGCATATCAATTGAGTATTTTAGGAGAATAATTGAGTATTTTAGGAGGACAATTTAGTATTTTAAAAAAAAAACATTCAAAAGTTAACCTTCTATTAAATCAAAGTAAGCAACATACAAGCCATCATATATTAACATCCAAATGTTTACCACCAAAAAAACAAAAAACAATGATATTTCTACTAACTTGTTTTAATTGTTCAAAATAAACTAAGATAAACTATATAATTGATTGTTCAACATTCAACACAAATTACAAATTGTTGTCTATTTTCCCTTTGTGATATCCTTCAACGGAACCAACTTGTTCCGGCTAGTTCTCTTTGGTCGCTTCAAAAGTTCATGCTCCTTCTTCCTTTGTTCCTCCTCCTTCTTCTTTTGTGACAACTCCTCCTTTTTTTGGCATACTCCTCCATCCTCTTTTGAGCATATTGCTCCCTCTTCTTTTTTGCATCATCCTCCTTCTTCTTTTGAGCGTTCTCCACTCTCAACTCCCTTTCAGCCATGATCAATGGCCTCTTGATTTCTTTTTCTTTGTTCAAAGTATCAACATTCTCCAACAACACACCTCTATTCTTATTCACATCAGAAAGGACTAATCTACAACAAATTGACCCTCTGTACCTTATCCTGTTTGCGGAAGATGTAAGAGGGCCAAAATTCTTGTCGCCCATAAATTGCTCCATGAAAAACGCAGCGTAAACACCACAGTCATTTGCTTCATTTACAGCCCAGGGTATCTTAACAATACTCAAATTGTATTCAAGCACTTCATCAGCACAAGGGTGTTTAAATGTTTCAAGAAAATCAGAAAAACAACCAACAATAAGCTTATGCAAGATCGCTGCGTCTTTATAATCCTTTCTTCTCTTTATGTTATCAAGATAATGTACCACCTTCTGCCTTGTATCAACAACAAACACCACATGGTGTTGTTGTTTTTCAATAGACATGGGGATGAAAAACTATAAAATAGAAAAAAGAAATACAGTCATCAGAAATATAATTAAAGCAATCAATTTCATGAATAACACATTCAATTACGTTGATAATTCCTTTTCATAAAAACTGACAGATATAATATCATTATTGATAGACATAATGACAAAATTGAAAACAAATAATACGCATCAATTACATTGAAAAGTGCCTCAATAATCAATTTATGTCTATCAGTTATCCAAATATACAAGTCAATATATACTTTTATACCTATCAATTAACCAAATTCCATCAAACTAACTAATATCCAAAAACAATAAATACGCTTATAACTATCAATTAACCAAATATACATGTCAATTAAGAAAGAGTATCAAAAAACATACCATATTTTTGAATTCAATTTCAGCGTTTGCATTCAAAAGGTCCACATGGAACTGCCATGCCTCAACAACCTCCACCTTCAATGCAATCGCCGTCTCATTATCCTTCTCCGTCATCAACAACTCCAAAGCACGCTATCGAATTAAAAACATATCATCAAAATATAAAAAAACACGATCAAAAACTACCTCAAAAAGGAGGTGTGAACCACTTACATGAGCTTGTGTTGTGAACACAAAAGCTTTCCAATCTTTATTGGGAATCAACTGATCTTGCTTCCTCTCAATCATGCACAAATATACTGCCCAACAATCCAGAATTACAGACTCAATCTGGCCATAATTCTTCAAAGTCAACGCTTCGGCGCGTGAAATAGCATAAAAATCTCCAAATGCAAAAATATCCTCACTGAAAAATAAAAAGGAACACAAAAAGATACATAGTATTAAAACAAATAAAATGTAATAAGATAAAAGGTAAAAGCGAAAAAGTATGGTTCGTAGAACTCACTAGCTATTCGTCGTTTCCTCAAGCATGCAGTAATCGATCACCTCCTTCTCTAACCGTAAAAAATCTTTGAAAAGTGGTTTATTCACAATCATAAACTGGGACACATACGGGACGTCCACACCGCTTGGCCCCAGCTCAATAGAACAGCAATCTTTCAATGCTGAAGGGACATCAATATAATCAGGCTGATCCTCTACGTTCTGATCAGGAGTTGAATGCCCCGCAACAGTAGGTTCAACTGTTTCACTTTGTGCACAGTTTGATTTCTTTAATAATTCGTCAACCAACGCATCAACAGAAGCCAGCCACTCATTGTCTTCAAAAATCTGTTGAGTGACTGGCCCTACTCCTTCATCTTCGAACCTCTTTGTAGAAGCCTTACACAACCTATCCATGTAGGTGTGCACGACTACATCAATGTCTCTCTTCACCATCAAACAAGCCTCTTCAACAGACTATTAAAAATGCACAAACAATTAACATGTTAAATGATACAATTAACGCATTAAAACATACAAGTTCAAAATTATCAACTTATTTCCCACTTTTATAGTCAATCAAACACACAATACATCTTCAACCTAACAGCATCACTTATCATCTTATTTCCCAAAGTAAACAACTTAACACACACAATTAACAAAAATAAACCTTTTACAAAGCTGTCAAAAAAACTTAACTTATCATCTTATTTCCCAAAGTTAACAACTTAACACAAACATTTTCAAAAATAAACCTTTTAAAAGCTGTCAAAACACCATCACATATCATCTTAATTCCCACAGTTAACAACTTAACACACTCAGTTATCAAAAATAACCATTTTGTAAACATTCAAAACAACATCACATATCATCTTAATTCCCACAGTTAACAGCTTAACACACTCAGTTATCAAACATAACCATTTTGTAAACATTCAAAACAACATCACATATCATCTTAATTCCCACAGTTAACAGCTTAACACACTCAGTTATCAAACATAACCATTTTGTAAACATTAATAACACCAACACTTATCATTTTATAACCAACAATTAAACAACTCAACAACATATCAATTAATCTCGAATGTAATCATGAAAATAGCAATTATATGTCTAAATAGAGAAGTTTAAACATAAGTAAAAACATATATACTCACATCTTTAGCCATGGATTTAATTTCAAAATCCTTCTTAATGCAATCCGGAATCGTGAACTTCAGTACATTGTCCACCTCACCCTCCCAACCAGCTTCACCCACAGACAAATTTTTAACACCCCCAGAAGAAACAACCGTACTTCCCTCGCAAATTGGGAAACCATCAACTAATAGCATACCATTGCCAAACCCTCCCTCCCTCTCTTGAATAAATCTCTCCTTCAACATCTGATCATTAAGGGTCCCAACTAGAGGAAGTGACCTTAGGTACCTTTGACCCTTGAATACAACACAGTGACAATACGCCACCAATAAAATAATTGAACAACCATTCACTGTTGAATAGGTGGAACCAGCTTTAAAGATTCGAGCAATGGATGATCCTAAAACAGACATCGTGTATTGACACCAATCAAAAGAAGAAATTGAAGAAACTACCTCCACAACCGGTAGCAAGTTATACCGGATTTTGTTCTCCGGTAGGGGAGCTATAATAGATGAACCAGCGTACAACACAAACAATTGCTTGAAAACGTCACCTCCCTCTGGATAGTCCTTGAACTTATCCAGTACCATATGCGTTTTCAGCTCCTCATCATCCCCGACCCCGAAAAAACGCCTCCACCTTGTGACCAACTCTTTATTATTGAAAACAGATTGGATTTGATTGCTTTGATTGATCGGCAACCCAAGAATATCATGGACATCAGCAGCAGAAAGATAGTATTGCCTTTCCAACCTCTCCGTTTTGATCCATTGTACCCACCCATGAGGATCAAAGTTTGAAACCAGATATGCTAAAATACCTGGTGGGTATTTGGTGATCTTCAATTCCAGCAAACCACCAAACCCAACTTCTTTTACAGCTTGCATTTGTTGTTTTGTTAAAACAACCTTCTCCCCATCCATCGTACGCATAAACGACCAAATCTTGCAATTTGTTCTGATTTCCTTCTCCACCCTACGCACACAATTCCAAACTTATCACTTTCAATAAAGACCATACATGCATCAATTATACACTTATCTTATAAACTTATCACTTTCAATTATAAACTTATCACTTACAATAAAGACCATATATGCATCAATTATACACTTATCTTATAAACTTATCACTTTCAATTATAAACTTATCACTTTCAATTATAAAACTTAACACTTTCAGTTATCAACTTATCACTTTCAATAAAGACCTTACATGCATCAATTATAATACACATATCTAATAAACTTATCACTTTCAATTATAAACTTATCACTTTCAATAACGACCATACATGCATCAATTAGACACTTAACTTATAAACTTATCACTTTCAAATAAAGACCATCACATGCATCAATTATACACTTATCTTATAAACTTATCACTTTCAATTTTAGACTTTATCACTTTCAATAAAAAGACCATATATGCATCCATAATTAGCAAACCAACAATTATGTAAATATCAACAAAGAGCAGCAGCAGTTCTATATCAAATACCAACAATTCCAAACTTATCAGTATCAATTAAAACCAACATGAATTTGAAGTACTTATCACTATCAGTTAATACAATATATGCATCAATAATTCACCTAATTACAACACAAAAAAATCCATCACACATACATCCATTCTATGGGAAAAATATTTCATGTTAACCCTAAATTTCAGAAATTAATGACCTAAATTTCAGATCTATATCAAATACATTTCATGTTAACCCTAACAATTATGGAAATGAAATATAACTTACGGTCCCTCTGGAGTTGAGATTACTGCAATTTGTTCTTTTGGTCTATTTCTAGACTGTTTTGCCTTCACAGCAGAATTTTTTGAAGATTCAGCCGACTTCTTAGAGATTTTAGCACTCTTCCGTGATACTCCTACTTGCTTTGCCATGCATGCCAACGACACATCATCGTCCTGCTTCCTACCTCGAGACTTCACCATTGTTTATATTTAACAAAAACACTACAAAAACAGAGGAAAACAAAACAAAAATCAAAAAATGTCTCAAAACGAAAATAAAACAACCAACGAAAATCCAAGAACAACGAAAATGGAGGAATAAGAAGCAACAAAGCAAAACGAAAATGGCAGAAAAAACACAAAAACGATGATTAAAATATTAAAAAAAAAAAACATTACCAGTAATGGAGGATGAACGGCAAATGAGGACGAACGAAAAAAGAGGAAGAAGAAGTAAGAACGATGAAGAAGAATCAAGAATCAAGAACGAAAATGAAGGTTGAAGAAACTGAAATGGCAGAGAATGATTGAGAAAACTGATATCTTTTGAATTTGGGAAGTTAATAAGTTGCCAAAAATAAAACAAAAAAAAGGGAAGTTGGAGGGAACGGGCGCGTGACTTACACGCGCGTGAATCTGGGCCGCGAATAATGGGCCGTCTCACGCTGAGACGGTCTCGGCCAAGTTTTGTTGATGTAAATATTACGTTTGCGATAACTATTACTAAAATAAAACATACCTTACATCATTATTTAAGGAATTGTTTACGTATCATTTCTCCAATAAAACTTTTTCCTCTGCATTTAGATGATGATGTTGTTGAATATTTAGTGTCTAATAATCTTGTATATAATCATTATATACTACTAAAGTAGTGGGACAATACGTATTAATATACTAAGTCCGTAAGGCATTAAAAGGCATTAAAAGATAGGACAAAACGAGCAAAGGGGAAAATCAAGTCAGCCTTAAAAGCCGACTCGGCGGCCCCCTTATTGGAGCTAAAGCAGACTCGGCTTTAGCTTCTGGAAAGTCATTGTTTTGTCCAGAAGGAAAAGTCGAGTCGGCTTTCCTTGTGATGGAGTGACCGCCGACTCGGCGGTAGGGGCTGGAAGTGACCGTTGGTCTTTTCTTCCCGTTTTCTTTGTAGTAAATGCCTTGGATTCTTTCTTAATGCTCTTAATCTCAGATTTATGGAGGAGTATTATGTCTTGGTTAATGACATTGAATTGCATGATTATGATTATAACCAATCATAATCATTATGGTGATTAATAGGCCAAAGCTCCTCTTCTATACTTTGTAGTATAAATAGAGACCTTAGGCATTGAGTTTGGATACACCAAAAATTCTGAATTCTCTACTCTTTCTCTCATTTGTCTTTGCTATTTCAATAGAGTAATTAACTCTTGTTCTTGCTTTCCATTGCTCATAATTCTAAACACTTTGTTATTAAGTAATATATCCTAAGTACTAAGGGTATATTGAAGTTGTTTGTATCTCATTGTGAATTTCCAATCATCAACCCAAGTACCTTTGTGGGGGAAATATCACAAAAGGAAAGTGAGCACACGCCTACAACTTGTATCAAGTTTCCGGGTAACGGTCGTCGTTACAAACAAATCTTCAAGGTTACTTTAGCTTTGTTATTGTTGTAATTTCATTTTGTCATCAACAAAGGGGTTTATACAAATTCTCGTTTGTAATTTGTATTGTAATTATATACTTTCGTAATAATCTTTTGTGATAATCTTCATCGATGACAACAATGAAGGATTTTACCTCAAACTTTGCTAAGCTCAAAAAGTTTGTCGGCGTCGACTTTAGACGTTGGCAAAAGAAAATGATGTTTCTTCTCACAACCTTGAACGTGGCTTATGTGATTAGTTCACCTAAGCCGGATGCACCTAAGTCGGTTGATCCGGAGATCGAGGTGCTTGAACAAAACCGAAAGAGAAGCAAATGGGACAATGATGATTTCATTTGCCGGGCTCACATTCTCAATGGAATGCAAGATGCCTTGTTCGACATCTATCAATACCATGACTCCGCTAAGGATTTATGGGATGCTTTGGAGAACAAGTACATGGCGGAGGATGCTAGCTCCAAAAAGTTCCTTGTAAGTAAATTTAATTCGTATAAAATGCTAGAAGATCGCCCAATAATTGATCAATTCCGTGAATTACAAAGGATGCATGCCAACTTAAAATTGCATAAAATTGAAATAGATGAAGTTTTTCTTGTTTCTAGCATTATAGACAAGTTGCCTCCCTCATGGAGGGATGTTAGACATGCTTTAAAGCATAAAAGAGAGGAGATTACACTCTCCGATCTTGGACAACATATAATTGTCGAGTCTAGCATACGGATTCATGAGAATCATAAGGATAAAAATCCTAATGTTGGGACCATTAACATGGTTGCGGAAGGGAAACCATCCCGTTCGGGAGATAAGAGGAAGAGAAATGATTCTTCCAAGGGCAAGGTCACTATTCCTAATACCGAAAAGGAATGTTGGGAGTGTGGTAAACCCGGGCACCGAATGAAAAATTGTTTTGTTCTAAAGAACAAACAAAAGAAGACAAAGGGGAAAGATCAAGCTTCAACAAGCAAAGGACCATCCACTCAAGGTAATCTTGCATTTTTGAATGAAAATTCTAATATAAGTCTTTCATCTATGAATACTAATATTAGTGCTATGCAGGATGATTCTTTGTCTTGGTGGATCGATTCGGGGGTATCGCGGCATGTTTGCAACTCTACTAAATGATTCAAATCCTTTAACAAGGTTGTTGATGGGGAGCATCTCTACATGGGAAACAATGCATCTATCATGGTCCAAGGCAAAGGACAAGTTGAGCTATTGTTCACTTCGGGGAATCTCTTAGTTTTAAGGGATGTGTATTTTGCACCCGAAATTAGTAGAAACCTTGTCTCGGGTCCTATTTTGAATCGATTGGGCTACAAACTAGTGTTTGAAGCCGATAGGTGTATTATCTTAAAATATAACTTGTTTATTGGTCGCGCTTTTCTATGTAATAGTCTTTTTAAATTATCATTAGATTTAAATAAAAACTTTGTTTGTAATGTTTCTAATATTAATGATAAAGAAGAATTGCATTATCTATGGCATGTTAGATTAGGACATGTAAATTTTGTCAAAATTTCTTTTATGTCTAAACATGAGCTTATACCGTCGGTTATGCACCACAATCAAATGGTGTAGCGGAGAGGAAAAACCGTACTCTACAAGAGATGGTTAATTCCATGTTATCCTACTCGGGTTTGAGTGATGCATTTTGGGGTGAAGCAATGTTGACGGCTTGTCACTTTCTTAACCGAGTTCCAATGAGAACGAATAAGGAAACTCCTTATGAACTTTGGTACAAAAAGAAACCAAACTTAAGATATCTTAAGGTTTGGGGTTGTAGGGCCATTGTAAGATTGCCCGTCAACAAAAGAAAGAAACTCAGTGAACGAGGTGTTGAGTGCATTTTTATAGGTTATGCTATTCATAGCAAAACTTATAGGTTCTATGTTATAGAACAAAATGACTATATATCAATTCATTCGATTATAAAATCAAGAGATGCAATTTTTGATGAAAGTAGATTTTCATCATTGAGTAGACAAAGAAATCTACAAGTTTGTACCAATGACAATGTTAATGATAATCAACAAGGTTCACCTCTAGTTGTTGATGAAAGTCAACAACTAGATGAACAAGACATAGTTGATCCTATTCCTAAACGGAGTAAGAGACAACGGAAAGCAAAAAGCTTTGGACCGATTTTCCAAGTATACTTGGTTGAAGGTAATAGAAGTGAAGTATCTTCTAGTGTTCCATATTTGTATAACGTGGAAGGTGACCCATTGACTTATAGCAATGCTATGGCATCACATGATAGCGCTTTTTGGAAAGAGGCTATTGATGATGAGATGCAATCCATCATGGGAAATAACACTTGGGTGTTAGTGGATCTTCCTCCTACTTGTAAACCAATAAGTTGCAAGTGGATTTTCAGAAAGAAAATTAAAATCGATGGTACTATTGAAAAATTTAAAGCCCGTTTAGTGGCACAAGGCTTTAGACAAAAGCATGGTATCGACCATTTCGATACATATGCACCGGTTGCAAGAATAACCACTATTTGGTAATTGGTAGCATTAGCTACGGTCTATCATCTAGAAATACATCAAATGGATGTTAAAACCGCATTTCTATATGGGGAATTAGATGAGGAAGTATATATGAAACAACCCCGAAGGGCTTGTTTTGAAAGGACATGAGAAAAAGGTGTGTAAACTTGTTAAATCCTTATATGGACTTAAACAAACACCTAAGCAATGGCATCAAAAATTTGATGAAACGATTTTGTCCTTTGGATTCAAGTTGAATCAAGCCGATAAGTGCGTTTATAGCAAGTTTGATAGCCATGGGAATGGCGTTATCATTTGCCTATTTGTGGATGACATGCTTATCTTTGGTACTAGTTTAGTACAAGTACAAGAGACAAAAGATTTTTTGTCTAGATCCTTCCAGATGAAAGATATGGGGGAGGCCGATGTGATCTTAGGTATTAAGATCATGAGACAAGGTAACCGTATTAAGTTAAGTCAAGCTCACTATATTGAGAAGATACTTAAGCGGTTTAATATGTTTGATAAAGCGCCGGTCTCTACTCCCATGGAACCGGGTATGAAATTTGCAAAACATACCGGTCAACCAATTTCTCAATTGGAGTATTCAAAGGTCATAGGATCTTTGATGTATGCTATGACTAGTACTAGGCCAAACATAGCATTTGCGATTGGTAAACTTAGTAGATTTACTAGTAACTCGGGTCCCCATCATTGGATGGCGATAAGAGTATTAAGATACTTGTTGCATACCAAGGATTATGGTATTGCATATAGCGGAGAACCTCCTATTCTAGAAGGTTATTCCGATGCTAGTTGGATCACTAATGAAGAGGATAACTCTTCTACTAGTGGATGGTTGTTTGTTTATGGGGGAGGTGCCGTTTCTTGGTCCTCTAAGAAACAAACATGTATAGCTGATTCTACTATGTCAGCTGAGTTTATAGCTCTTGCTTCAGCAGCTAGTGAAGCAGAGGGGTTAAGGAATCTCATGTTTGAGATACCTTTGTTACCTAAGCCAATTTCACCGGTGGCGATTCATAGCTTATAGTCAAGTATATAATGGTAAGTCTCGTCATATTGCTCTAAGGCATAACCTAGTTCAAGGACTTATCATTAACGGGGTCATAACTTTTGACTATGTGAACACTAAGTTCAATGTGGCGGATTCGTTTACGAAAGCCATGAATAGAGATTCGATTGAAAAAGCTTCAGTCGAAATCGGTTTATGTCAATGAAGTCATTTGGAAAAGCCCAATTCACGCATGAGTAACATCGTGTCTGAATTCAATGTGCATGGTAAAGTCCTCTTGGTTTTTGTAAAGCAACGAGTTTAATGACTCATAGTTGCTTTGTACCGTGATGAAAAAGGTAGTCGTCATTAAAAGTTCTCAAGATCAAGGGTTGAAGAGCTCTTGGTGTTTTATCCACGTCACGGGGAAATGTCTTTATACGTATTGAGAACCTACCTATATAAGTTTTAAGTGTGGCCGCTTCAAGTAGTCAAGATTGGCATAATGACTATGATAAACTTATGAATAAGATACGGACACAGGTCACACAGCATTATAATGTGTCAAGTTAATAACTTTATGTTATTTGTTTTGTGTGTACTACATCTTCAAGTGGTTGGAAGGGTCATTTGATTCAATTCCTTATGGAAATCAATTCTGGCTCGATCACTTGTTAAGTGTGTTGTACTAGGCGTTAATTCAATCCGAAGGGATATTAGCGTTGATGTATGAAATGTATTATGAGTTTTGGTAAATGAGAGGCTTATTATACCCAAAATGGGGGAGGATTGTTGAACATTTAGTGTCTAATAATCATGTATATAATCACTAAGTACTACTAAAGTAGTGGGACAATACGTATTAATATACTAAGTCCGTAAGGCATTAAAAGGCATTAAACGATAGGACAAAACGAGCAAAGGGGAAAATCAAGTCAGCCTTAAAAGCCGACTCGGCGGTCCCCTTATTGGAGCTAAAGCAGAGTCGACTTTAGCTTCTGGAAAGTCATTGTTTTGTCCAGAAGGAAAAGTCGAGTCGGCTTTCCTTGTGATGGAGTGACCGCCGACTCGGCGGTAGGGGCTGGAAGTGACCGTTGGTCTTTTCTTCCCGTTTTCTTTGTAGTAAATGCCTTGGATTCTTTCTTAATGCTCTTAATCTCAGATTTATGGAGGAGTATTATGTCTTGGTTAATGACATTGAATTGCATGATTATGATTATAACCAATCATAATCATTATGGTGATTAATAGGCCAAAGCTCCTCTTCTATACTTTGTAGTATAAATAGAGACCTTAGGCATTGAGTTTGGATACACCAAAAATTCTGAATTCTCTACTCTTTCTCTCATTTGTCTTTGCTATTTCAATAGAGTAATTAACTCTTGTTCTTGCTTTCCATTGCTCATAATTCTAAACACTTTGTTATTAAGTAATATATCATAAGTACTAAGGGTATATTGAAGTTGTTTGTATCTCATTGTGAATTTCCAATCATCAACCCAAGTACCTTTGTGGGGGAAATATCACAAAAGGAAAGTGAGCACACGCCTACAACTTGTATCAAGTTTCCGGGTAACGGTCGTCGTTACAAACAAATCTTCAAGGTTACTTTAGCTTTGTTATTGTTGTAATTTCATTTTGTCATCAACAAAGGGGTTTATACAAATTATCATTTGTAATTTGTATTGTAATTATATACTTTCGTAATAGATGTGATTATTATTACTCCCATAAATTATTTTCATATCTTTAACTTACTACAATCTAATTATTATTCTTTACATTCTAAGTCACTTTATGTAACACCCTCTAAATTAAGTCCGTACAACTTAAAGATATTTTCGTTTAATAAAAACAAAACTTAACTTAGAGAGTGTTATCGGACATAAAACGAAGTGGAAAACATAATAAAATTATTTAAAATAAAGCGGAAGATAAAATGTTCAAGTTCAAGTTACATTTTAATAGAAAGTTCATAAATGAAAAGACTTAAAAAGATAAAGCGGAAAGATTCAAAATGACATTCTATGCGATCTTATTCTAAGCATCCTCACTCAAAAATTCCCCTTTAAGAATAACCTGCAAAATTAAGAGGAAAAACAAGAAGACAAAAATAAACAAAAATCAGTTAAACTGAGTAATTCGACTCCATTCCGTAAGATAATTCTTTAACAAAATAATTTTAAAATATATAAATTGACTTTGAGGAAGTAAACAATTTAAGATAAATAGTTTAAAAGAAAAGAAAAGTATCTTTAAATAATTTATCCCTTTTAGATTCATCGATCATAAATAATTTAGATAAGTTAGAGGAGAAATGTGAACGCTAGTAGGCCGGGACTAATCCCTGTTATCCGCCTACTTCAACAAAGGTCGTCACCTTAATAATAATAATAATGGCCAATCACAAGAGTCCCTAGTGTGCACACCCCTTCTACTTGGATCACAACAAATAGAAGGAAGACAAACAGAATATATAAATGTAAAAATACAGTTTGTGGGTAGCTATACTAACCCAACAAAACATACTGTTCAACACCCCTACGGGTTACATTTTCCTCATAACATATTATTGTTAATTAAAATTAACCGTCATAGCCTTTATAAAACAAACACAATTTAACTTCACTTTAAATCACTTTAAGATTTAACATTAGTTTAAGTTTCAAACGAAATTAATCATAGTCGTTATTTAGATCAAAGAAATAAATTAAGAAACATAACACAAGGAATACAAGATTTCACCACGTTTTATAATTAATGCCAAAGAAAATATCGATTGTATTATTATATTTTATAAGAGTATAAATTAAAATCATATTAATCGTACTTGTATTTAATCGTACGTATAGTCGTATTAGAATAACCAAATTATATTTTATAAAATATATTTATAATTATATCGGGTAACGGATAGGAGTATAATGGACATCGAAATTACCTCGAGTAGTAGAAAAAGCGTCGAAAGATGTGAACTAATAATTCGTTGCGTTTATTGATCTCCCGTAATCTCCGTCTACAATATTTAGGTCGGAAGGAGGGTTAGATAGACTATTTGTAATACCCCTTTAAAATAAATCAAAACTTTCTTTTAAGATTAAAGGTATAAGTATATCGAAATTTGACAAATGTCATACTCTAAAATAAATACAAGTATAATTTTATTTCTAAAATATTTGTTGATTTTTAAAAGATATAAGGAATGAATTTCAAAGTAAAACAAAACAAAAAGAAAAAAAGTCTAGATTGTAGAAAAGTAAAAGAATGGTATGAACATATCACGTGGCTAAGATAGTAATAAATTGAAAAGTAAAACAACTCTTAGGTGTCAAATAAAAAAAAATAAAAGAATAAATAAATAGAAAAAGTAAAAATAAAAAAAATAAAGTAACTTGTGCCAAACTCACGTGATATTTAAGAGAATGGCAACTAAATACAAGAAAAGAAAAGGGATTAATTAAAAAGTTTAATCTTTATAAAACACATGAACATTTCACAAAACCAGTAGAGAGAGAAAGCATTTGAGAACTCAAAAGCCATGAAAATGGCTTCAAGATCTCGAAGGCAGACAGAGAAGAAGAAGAAGAAGAGTATTTTCGTCTACCAAGCAAAGGTAGGTATCTCAGACCTTCTTTACCATTCTTCACCACTCTTAACCTTCATAGCTTTCTGGACTAAGACTAAAAACGAAATTTCTAGGGTTTTAAAATACTAAGGAGAGAACTAGAGATTTTTGATTTTCTTACCAGAACTTAGAGAAAGATGGTTTTTGTGTGTCTTTAGGGTTTAGAATTAGGCTTAATTTATAGGTGAAAATGGGGATTTAATTGGGGAAGGTGAGTAATTGATTGGGAGGATTTCTGGGAAAATGATTATTCCTGGTTTAATTGGGGAAATTACTTGGGGAATAAACTGATTTATTTGGGGAAGAAGATTGTTCAAATTTCAAATTTCAAAATTTCAAGAGTAAACATTTGGGGGAAAATATTCTGATTTGCATTTCTGAAATTATTTTATTCTTAAACAATAATTTGAAATATCTTGGTAAATATTTTGGTATCAAAATTTTATTCTACACACTAATTTGAATAGTTCGGTATCAATATTTTTGGGGTATTACACTTTATTTGATGTATTAGAGAATATATATTTATTTCATTCTTTTTCAATTATTTATATTTTCTTTTCAATTTTATTAATTAACCGATTATATTTTTATATATTAGATATTTTGAGATCGTGAAAGCATTATATATTTTTTTGTTTTTTGTTGTAAATTGTAATTTATTTGTCATAAAATAAATTTTCACAATCACCAACGCGCAAACATAAAATTATACTCCTCTTAATCATTTTAGATGTCCTATTTTCTTATTTGGTAAATTTATATCAATTGTCGCATTTTCTTTTTTGTTTATCTTTTTATTACCTAAATACCCCCACTTTTCCAATTTCCAATACCCCAACTATCACCTTTACAATTAATTTAATCAATTAAAATACCCAACTACCACCTTTTTAATGGACCTCACACCACCCTTAATAACCGTAAAAACTCAAATGGGACATCTAAAATGATTCGGAAGGAGTACAATGTACTTAATATATACAACTGTTCAAAGTCAAATGAAATTTAGCTATAATGTAAAATTTATTTCTTAAAATTTTAATTTGTTAGTTCATACAAATATGTTCGAAATTTTAAAAAAAAAACTGTGCATCACACGGACACTATGGAGTATGTTCTTAAACAAATAGAGATAAATGATGAATTTGCTTTAGAGGGTGGGGTTATTAATGAACAAATGCCCTCCAAAGTCCAAACTTTTTTCGTTCTTATATTTTTCATTTTTTTTGTTTTAATATCTTTTTATTTGAGAAATTTTACCTTCAAATATCAAATTTTCATGAAACGTCAGTGTTCGCACTTTTGTAAGATTTTTCTTATAGGATTATTCAGTTTATGCCTTATCTAACTGCTGTAGAATTTTTCGTTCAATTCTTGTCAATTTCCGTTTAACTCACCATTTTGATTTTTTACCCTTATTAAATGTTGGTTGTTATCTTTATAATTTTCCCTAACCATTTTTATGCTCTCAAATGTCAAATTCATCAGTTTGACATCAATTCATCATTTAATTAATTTATTAAAGCTCTCAAATATTGTAGCAATTTTATTTTCATTCAAATTGTTGCCTTTAATTCACCATAGTTAAGTACATATGTATTAGTGCTTGAAATACACCTTTTGACCTTTATAATAATCCTAGTTAAGTACATAAACTGAACATTATGGCTTATGTAACAGTGCTTAACGCACCTTTTGTTAAAAATGTCAAATATTTGAATAAAAAATAAATTATTACAACATTTTGAGAGGGTTGGTGAATGAAATCAAAATGATGAAATAAACCTTTGAGAGTATAAAAACGATAATTGACAAGAATTTAACGGAAAATGTTATAACAATTAGATAAGGCATAAACTGGATGCTACCATGGGGAAAAATCATACACAAGTGCTACCACTAGCATCTCATGAAAGTTTGTGGAAAAACCCTTTTATTTTTTCGAATAACTATTTTTACAACACACTTGTATGAAACCGTCTCATGGTAAGACGACCACAAAAATGAGAACTTCATAAGCTAAAAGTTTCTATTGTTAGACTATTTAACATAATCTACCCCGATCCGAGGAATTTAAACTGATTTGAGTTCGAGAAACATAGCATCGAGCACCAAATCCCAATATATAGTTCGAGTCCGATTCAGAGACGAACGGAAGTTTAACCTCATAAACAATCTGATACTTCAACCCTACTCCGATCCGACCCGACATCCCACTCTAAATCATATCATATCATCTATAATCTATAAAAACTACTAATGAAATAACAGGACTGACACATGTCAGACTTTCAACAAAAGTTTTCCCGCTCATATTTATATTGACGTGGCAGGTGAATTTGCAGTGAATCATTTTTTATATAGTACAATTTAACGTGCATAAGAAGATTTGGAAACAACATTATTTCGAAAGTATTTATCTTGATACAAGATAATAGTTTCTTGATACAACAAAATGAAACATCACTAAATTTGTAAACCAGAATTATTTTCTAAACAAATTCTTGTCATTGCCACTTGTGTACTTCAAACTACTATTTGATTAAAAAATTAGTTTCATTTAATAAATGGGTAACTTTACCTATAAATAAATTTTTAAAAAAACAATTATGCAAACGGTAATATCCATTCAAGATCTTTTATAATGAGATCAAATTTAAAATATTTTTGACTCATTTTAGAAAAAATTCAAATAAATTAGGAAAAATTGTCGGGAATAATCCCAACTGTTGACAAACCGCTGTGAATAATTCGAACTATTGATTATTTATGAATAATCCCAGCTTTCCAGTTTGTTTGCTCGTGGCACCCCTAACCTAAATGCAACTTGTTGCAGCAGGTCTTAAGTCTCATTTGCAGGTCATCTTCTCCAAACATCTTTTTATAAACTCACACCATTGATTTCCATGTCTATTCCTCCAAAAAACCCCATTGTTCTTCAATTTTTGTTCTTCTTGTTCTTCACCTTATTTCTTCCATTTTGTTCATTAAGTCACCACTTGTAATATACTTGACCAACTTGAACACTCAATAGCAATGTTTATTAAGTCATCAAATCGGATAAAATCTCAAAATTTTTGGCTAGCATTAATTGTCATTTATTAGAGCATTATGTTGTGGCCAAAAATTGAACAAATGGCTTAAACTTAGCATGCGCCAACTCAACTAAAGAAGTTAAGTTGAAATTCTCCTCTTCGATGTGTACTAAACCTGCTGCCGACATATTTTTCAATTTTTTAGCATTGATAACGTCTGAATTAGCCTCTGGTCATAACTACAAAGTTGATCTTTTCGAGTATATGTTCGTATGAGTGAGATATGACCATTTCAAACTGGTGCGTCAAATACTTCGTGAATTACGTTTTCTTTTTGTTCGGCGCCAAATTTTTTCATTTCATCCAACTTTATTTTAATCAAAAATCCTACAAAATATTAATAAAATTTTATAAGTGTAGATATTAATTCATAAATTAAATATTCACTAAAAATTAAATTTTATTTAATAACATAATAAAATTATACGTAAAGAGGAATAAGAATAATATAACTTTTAGCACTTATCGAAAGTATTTTTGGTGATGGTTAAATCTAGTGTCATTTACACTTAAATTCTAAAAGTATGTCAAATAGTTGTTATTTGCAATGATAATAATATTGTGGTTGTTTATTCATGAATTAATTGTAGAGAATGTTTGCTTGAAAACCCTACATACTTGTCAAATGTATTTATGTAGAAATGAATGAATGTTCTTTTAAAATGTTGTTTTCTTATGAGTTTGTTGATGATGTTTGATTTTGTACGTATTCTTGTAGAAATGACTTCATTTCGTGTGACTGTAGTATGTTGTTGGAAAGGTTCGATTCGATCAAGTAGTAGCAATGTTAAGTATTGGGGGAAGACGTAAAATGTTTGCATGCAACTCACACATGGATTTGTCTGAATTTAAACGCTTGATAAGTTCTAAGATTGGGATTGACACTACAAGAAGTACTATTAATATAAGTTTTAAATACGCTATGAGTGGAAAATGGTTAGCTTTTCTGGTTGAGAATGATGAGACTATAGATTGTATGTGGAAGTTTTCAAAGTCAGCATCTGTTCCTTCTTTGGAGTTATATGTAGAAGAGGTATCACCTAGGGAATCAATAGTTATGTTAATACACTTATCGTATGAGCGTTTTGTGGACTACTGCTACACTACCCAGACTTATGTTAATACATATAAATCCATATTCATTCCGTTGATGTGCAACAACATATAGATCATGTTATACAAACATAAAGAATATAGAAACAAATACACAAGATTAATACACAATTTGAATATTTAGTTAGTGTGTTAGATATATTCACAATTACAATTAAGTTTTTTTTATTGGATACAGTAGAGATGGATCCAGCAGCTCCAGGCCCTCATGACCCTAGTGCGCTGACGATGCAGGCGGATCATAGGAGCAATGTACTATGGGATGTCCAGGTAAAGTACACTTTATTTTAAGCAATGAAAATGGCTTAACACTTTACTTTTATTCTTATAGACTCTTTGCGTTTAGGTGTCCGACACAGAGACCATATACACCAGGCATTTCGACTCAGCTCCGTGGGAGATAGACGCACGTATCATTCCATACATTCAGCAAGTAAGGTTGTACGATTTCCATGTCGTTGCATATGGGAGAGTGGATCGAGCCTTGGTCACTGCGTTAGTTGAGCGATGACGCCAAGAGACACACACGTTCCACCTACCTCTAGGTGAAACTTCTATCACTCTACTGGACGTAGCTGTACTTACACGGCTTCCCATCGAGGTAAATGTCGTCTGTACCATTAGACGCCTACTTGATAGTTGGCGAGATATAGTTGAGAGGGTCTTAGGAGTCCGCCCGCCCACAGAGATTAGAGGTGTTCAAAACCGGGTACCCGTCGACCCGGATCCGGAAATTCGGGTACCCGCTTTTTCGGATACCTAAAATTGCGACCCGGTTCCGACCCGATTTTCGGGTAACCGGTTTAAACCCGGTCGGGAAACGGGTACCCGATTTTATGTATTTGCTAAAACACAATTTTTAAATTCCTTTTAACATTTTTTAATATATATTCAAATATAGTAATTAGTTATAAAATGCAACTCATGATGCTAAAGTTTAGAGTTTAGAAGTTCAAATACAATAATTAGTTAATCGAAATACAACTATAAACTCATAAAGTTAGACATCAAACTATTAAAAAAAGTAAAAGCAAGCGATTAAAACTTCAAGCTCCATTAAGCATCTTCAATGGTGTCAAGTGTTTCATCGATTATGACCTCCGGATGCTCCAAAGTTAATGCATTACCTAATCCAAAGTTACAAACAATATATAATTAATGCGAGGTAAAGAAATCAATTTAAAAAAATGTAAAATACCATAATTCTCAATTCTTAAAGATGAAAAATACCAATGAAAATTATCTAAAATCAAATTAATATTAAGCAAATTCCAATGAAAAGTCACTCAAAATGTCAAACAAAATACCTGATAAGAATACAGAGTGCAAGTGCATCAAAATCTCAAACAAAATACCAAACAAAATACCAAGCAAATCCTAAGCAAATCTCAAAATAGAGTGCAAGTGCATCAAAATCTCAAAATCAAATTAATTCCAAACAAATTCCAATGAATAGTCACTCAAAATCTCAAACAAAATACCAAGCAAATTAATAAGTTAAACAAAATACAGAGTGCAACTGTGCAAGTGCATCACGAAAATACCAAACATAACCACTCAACAAAATACCGAAAATATAAGTTTAACAAAGTTAAAAACAAACAAAATACCGAAAATACAGGTGGTGGTGGGTAAGAATTCATGTAGATCTTCAACTTAAAGTGTCTGAAAAAAATTAAGCACACAAATTATCAATATTTGAATTCAAAATCTTAAAAATAACTGATAAGAATAAGCATAGAGAAGAACATACCCAGTTACCCACGAGGCCACGAGTTTGAGTTGCTTGTGAAAAGGACGAAAATGGAGTAGAGCAAATTGAGAAAGTGAGAAGGATAAAAATGGAGTAGAGAAGGTGAAGGAGTTGTAGAGATGTGTTTTCGACATTTAAGGAGAAGGTGCGGCTGATGGGCTGAGAAAGTGAGAAGCCTTTAGGGGTTTTTAGTAACAGTTACCCACTCACACGCATATTGTTTTTTTAAAAAAATTAATAAACCAGATATCGGGGTACCCGGTTCCAACGAAATTGCTACCCAGATCCGACCCCAATACCCGGTTCATAAACCGGGTACCCGGCTCGAACGGTTTTTGCTAAATCGGGTAAATTACCCAGTTTTCTAAATCAGGTATCGGATATTCCGGGTCGGGTTTTGCAAAGTGGTTTTTTTTAATACCCCCTAACAGAGATAGCCCAAGGGAGTGGCTTGCGCATTACATGGCTTGCGCAAAACTTTACGCACCTCCCTGACGGTGCTGATGAGGCTACTATCGAGAGATAAGCCAAGGCGTATTTATTATATCTAATTGGTGCGGTGTTGTTCGCCGACAAGAGTGGCAACAAAGTACAGCTCTTGTACTTGACTTTTCTCGATGCGCCGTGGGAGGTCATTGCTGGATACAACTGGGTTTCCACGGCCCTAGGTTACCTATACATGAGACTTTGTGGTGTTTTTAGGAAAAACGTGAAGGAGATTGTTGGGCCCCTGATTATTCTCCAGGTAATACTTACTTTAAATGTTATTGTTTGTTTCAAAATTTGTTTTATTGTTTTGTTTACTTACTTATATCTGAAATTCATAGCTTTGGGCGTGGGAGCAAATACTCATTGGGCAACCGATGAGGAGTTTGGGATGTGGTGGATTTACCGCACCAATTCTTCCACTTCCAGATATGTCGTTTGGATCGCGGTGGACTTTTGCCAGACAAACAAAGACTCACAAAGGATTTGGCGTGGGCTTCTATCGCGATCAATTGGATCTACTTCGACCGGACCAGGCATGACTCAGTAATCTTACAACTATCATATTGCATAACTTATTAATTACCATTTTCTCATGTAGTTTGGATGGGTCCCATACCCCCGCTGAGGCATACGCTGCATTGCCTCAACATTCAAGGATGTTGTTAGGGGCGTGGAGAGCATCTGTACCTTTGATATGCTTCAACATAGTCGAAATGCATCTACCCAAGCGTGTATTACGCTAGTTTGGGATGGTACAGGGCATCCCGCCGCCTTGTGATATAGAGGTCGAGCTCCATCATAGCTCACACAAGGGTCAGGAACCCAAGAACTGGTTAGATATCAATGGGCGTCACATTGCTCGGTGGGATCATAGATTAGAGTTGTTGGCCCAAGGTGCGCCTATCGATGTCGCACGTGCACCCACTTCGGAGGATTACATGTCGTGGTTCCTCTCCATCACTCGTCCATGGATGACACCACAAGCTATCATCGCAGCTTCCCAGTATGCCCCTGCAGAACCAACGATGACACAATTTATAATAGGGCCGATAAATTCGATAGGTAATTAATATTAATGAAAATTTTTGCAAAATACCGCGAAAATGTGAAAATGCCGATTTTCTAAAAACCTCTAAAATAAAAAAATATTTATTAGAAATGATAAATATTACAGAAAAGTAGGAAAATTAAAATACATATCGTTCGCTTCAAAAATATACAATAATCAAAATTAAATACGTCAAAGTCATTAAACATAAAGTATATAAAAAAGATTTTGCAGCAAAGTCCTCGATAGCATAAATAAATTGTGGTTGCGGCCTGGATCAGAACCTGAAACTAAATCCTACAACATACTGTCATCCATAATACGAATGATGACAGCCGACTAAATCGGTCATCGCTTAACGCCGAGCATAACTCCCAATCCAGCTCAAAATACGGAAATAATACACTACATTTACTAAATAATAATTCGAGTACGAACTTATAATAAACTAGTATAGAAACTTGTGCAAGCACGAATTTGTTAGTATATAAAATTATATATTAAAAACAGTTTCAAATAATAATGCAAGTATATAGTATCGTTATTAAATTCACCAAATACATGTTGTTTCTAAATTTAAACATAATTATTGACATTTTGTTTTTTTTTAAAAAAATATTTACCCAATACATAACTTTTTTTCATTCAATTAGACATATTAAATTCTAAGTTAATTAACCAAATAGAATTACTATCGTAAGCCATATTAATACTTTACCTAATTTAGCCTTCAAATTTAAACAAAAAACTATTAGATTTTAAATTAGATAAATTTTATCACCTAATCAACTTTTTTTTTTTTTTGTCAAATGATTTGTATTATATACCAAAAGACAAAGATACAAAGCAAACGAGAAGGAAATTAACTCCCGCTCGCGGCCCCAAAAACGCTATCGCTCAACAAAAATAACGAGCGATAACCCAAAAACAACCCAAAAGCTAACTAGATACAATCATATCTAACATCCTACTATTTGCCCTTCCGGCGGTCCTAAAAACTATACAATCTACCACCTCCTTGATGCTAAGAGTGTGGTTGTCAAAAATCTTTTTGTTACGTTGCTTCCAAATGTTATATATCATCTCCGTCCATAAGCCAACGATTAGCTTTGCTCGATCGGTCTTCTTCTTGTTCAGTTTATTCATATTCAAGATATCTTCCTGGAAATTTGTGCCTTCAAGGTTGCGGGGGAGAAAGCTGAACACATGATATCTGATTCTCTGCGCATTCGAGCAATCAAAAAAGAGGTGTTGAACTGTCTCGGTGTAACCGCTGCACAAAATACAATAGTCGTCTTCCAGCTCTGTCCATTTGGCAATTCTATCTTTGGTGGAAAGTCTGTTCTGGATAGCTAGCCAAGTGATAAACCTCGCACTAGGAGTCGCGATGTTCTTCTCCATGATGTTACCCCAAGGAACCTTAGGACGGTCAACAATGAGAAGGTCATATACCCTGCCTATTTTGAAGGAGTTCTCTGTAGTGATAGCCCCCCAGCCTCCAAGCTTTTCCACAGTTTCTCTCTGTTTGATGATCTTCTTGAAAATCCATGATGCGTGAATGGAGACATTTACATCATAGATTGACTGGGATTTCATGTAGTAGCTATGGACCCATTTCACCCACAAATTCTCCTTGTGCTGCGCAATATTCCATAAATGCTTGATAATTGCAGCTTTGTTCCAAGCATACATGTCACGCAAGTTGAGACCCCCTTTAGAGAACGGCAAAACCATTTGATTCCATGAGACTGCAGCTTTTCTAGATATGCCCTCCTTTCCAGTCCAGATGAACGACCTACAAGTGTCTTCTACCATCTTGAGAAGTTTTTTCGGGAGGTAGAAGATTTGAGCCCAAAAGTTCTGCATTCCGCCAATAACACTACGAACTAGCTGGATTCTACCTGCATAAGATAGGAGACGGGAAGACCAGTAGCCAATCCTGCCAATAACTTTATCTACAAGAGGCCGGCAATCTCTCGAGTTTAATTTTTTGGAGTGAAGTGGGACTCCTAGGTAGCGGAAGGGGAAGTCACCACTCTCCATTTGGAGGGATCTGAGAATGTGCTCCTTACTGTGTTGCTCAATACCCGACATATACACATTGCTTTTATTGGTGTTAGCTGTCAGACCCGAAGCCCTGGAGAACTTGTTGAACGTGTGCATCAAGGTTTGAACAGAGGTAATATCGGCCCTGCAGAACATGAGAAGATCATCTGCAAAGAGAAGGTGAGTTATGTTTTCTTTTCTGCATCTCGGGTGGAAGTGGAACTCAGGCATATCTCTCTGTTTATGAAGCAATCTGGAGAGGTATTCCATGGCAATGGCGAATAAGTACGGAGAGATAGGATCCCCTTGACGTAAACCTTTCCTAGCAGCAAATGGCTTTAGGGGCGTTCCATTAACAAGGATAGAGAACGAGACTGTGGTTACACACGCCTTAATCCAATCCACGAACCTAGGAGGGAAACCCATTTCTTCCATGACTGAGAAAAGGAAGTCCCAGCTTACTGAGTCAAAAGCTTTCCTAAGATCCATCTTAATCATACACCTTGGGCTGTTATTATTTCTTGAATATCCTTTTATGAGATCTGCAGCAAGAAGGATATTATCTGCCATAAGTCTTCCTGGAATGAACCCTGATTGCGCTTGATTAATCACATCTCCCATAACCTGTTGAAGTCTCCCTGCAAGGATTTTCGATATGATCTTATAAACAACGTTGCAGCAGGCTATAGGTCTGAAGTCTCCCACTTTGCTAGCATTCTTGGATTTTGGGATAAGAGTAACAGAGGTGCAATTGTAGGGGTGGAAGAGATCCAAGTTGTTGAAGAAACTGGTAATGGCGCCTACAAGATCCTCCTTTATGATATCCCAGGTCCTCTTGAAAAAGCACGCATTAAAACCATCTATGCCCGGGGCCTTATTGTCATTTATCCCAAAGAGAGCAGCTTTGATCTCCTCTACTTTCACATCTTGGGTAAGCATGTGACCTTTGTGATTACCAACCTGGGGGCCCTCTCTCATTACTTTTCTATCAATCACCTCAAGGTTTGGAGACTCACTACCCTGAAGGTTCTGATAAAACTGAGTGATTTCTTCATGGATTTCTTTCTTAGTGCTGATCCATCTACCATTACTATCCTGGAGCTCGTAGATGCTGTTGGAAGCTCTCCTCTCCTTGATTGTAGCATGAAAGTAAGCTGAATTATCATCCCCATTTTTCATCCAATTAATTCTAGCTTTTTGGAGCAGGGCTTTGTCTTCAATAGATCTCCATTTCCTCACTTGGAGGGTAGCTTCTTTTTCGATCTGGTGATAAGTGGTGTTGGTGGGATCCTTGCTCAAGTCAGTCTGAATTTTATCTAGGGCGTCCTCCCACTTCTTGATTTTGCTGTGAATACCCGCGAACTCCCTGGTGTGAAGGTTTTTCAAAGCAATTTTCACATTATTCATTTTGTACCAAAGCCTCTGGAGGCCTTCACCTTTCACCCTGATCTTCCAAGCGTCATCCACAGTTCTAAGAAAATCCTGATGCTCACATAAGTAGTTGAAGAAACGGAATGGCTTTTTTTGAGAGTTGTCATGCTGCTGGAGGTTAAGGATGAGTGGGGTATGATCCGAACACTGAGGATTCGCATACACGACACTAGCATGGCTAAAGCACCCCATCCACTGAAGGTTCCCCAAGGCGTGATCAATCTTTGTTAGAGTTCGGTTATCTCCGTGTTCCTAATCAACTATTTTCTACCTTACATAATCTTTTGATCTTATTTCTAATCCTAAGATAAAACATGCATTAAGTAAAAAATTTTACTATATTTATCTTCTTAATTATTCTTATATGTTTAAATTTATTTATTTACCATTTTTAGTCATACAATTACTAAAAAAATTAATCATTATGACATGTAATCATTTCACACACAATAATATTTTTAAACTTGTCAGCCATCTTCAAAAGATGACACTTGAATTTTCCTAGACTTTTATAGTATTGTATGATTGTATGATTCTTATTTATTCTTATATGTTTAAATTTATTTATTTACCATTTTTAGTCATACAATTACTAAAAAAATTATATCATTATGACATGTAATCATTTCACACACAATAATATTTTTAAACTTGTCAGGCATCTTCAAAAGATGACACTTGGAATTTTCCTAGACTTTTATAGTACTATTGTATGCTGAGTGACACCACTGTATACTTTTACCATATTCTTTTGCTCTTCCATGCTTATAAGTCATTAAGATACCATTCTCAACCCTGGCAGAAGTACGTTACTGCCACTTATACAATTCGGTAATCTTAATACTTACGCAAGTTCAGTTGATTAATACTCATGATCGTACCATGTCTCATATATAGCATCTATCACTAATCAACAAGCACAAACAATATGACACCTGATATATGTAAGGGACTGGCTAGATTAGGGCCAAAGCCCTATATCTAACTGTGTTGGGGGTCGTCACCCCGCCAATATTTATGCTCGAGCTTCTACAGGATAGGTAGCTAACCCCCTGTCTAACACCGCATTTTACGTGCCGGCCAACACGGGCGTCGGAATTTTACATGCCGGTCCATGGTTCGACATTACCTTACTATCAGGGTCATTCAATCAATACACAGATAATTTCACACAAGCACATCACATTTTTACTACTACAAGTTGACTTTGACTTTGACCATATTAGATGTTAACTTCCTTATTTAATACTATTCTAGTTATATGACCTTCTAAGTACGCTACTAAAGTTTTATTCCTTCAATTTTATTTAAAACTTTATTTTATTAGTTTTTTGTTAAATAAATTAACACTAATAACTTAATATTCTATTAATAGTCTTTAGATTAATATTTTTCACAAATAGCTACTCAATTTTATTTCTCTTGAAATAGGTTTCAATAATCAACAATTCTAACTTTAAAACAAATAAATATTTTGTTTTATTTTATTTTATTTTATTTTTCACAAAAACAAATATTCTAATTAAAATCAAGTAAAACTATATTCTATAAATAAATTTTCAAAATTCAACAAAATTCACCAACAATCAATATTCCAAGTTGAAAAACAAGTAAACCTTTTCAAGTTCACAAAAATCAATATTCTAATTATAAAACAAATACAACTTATGATTTTTATGAAATCAATACTTCTAGTATAAAACATGTAACACTTTATAAGCTCACAAAAATCAATACATCTAGTTATAAAACAAGTGAAACTTATATATATTCACACAAATCCAAAATTTTTGTTATAAAACAAGTAAAAACTTTATTCTTTTAGTACTTTCATAAAATCGAAATTTCACACATAATTTTGAAAAGGGAAATTTTTATAAAAAAAATAAATCTACTTTTACATCATTTTAAAATCAAGTTGGTCAAATAATCAACAACAAAAAAATATTTTGTACAAATTAATTACTTAATATCACAAAATTTACTTTTATAAAAAAAATTTCATACACACAAGAAAACACTTTAATAAAGAAGTTCTCAAAACTTATATTTTTAACTTGTTATCTTATTACTATAAAACAAATGCTTGTAATAAATTGAAATAGTCTATAAAATCTTTTCGTTTATGATAGTTGCCAAATGGCCTATAATTATTAGACCTTTTTCACAAAATAATTAAATTTAGGAAAATTTGATTTTAAACATATGAACTTTGCCTCATTTGCTTTTAAACGTTCGAACTTTCGATTAATATCTAAAGGCATGAACTTTGAGGGGTGTCTTCCCAAAAAGATACAACCGGTTTTTTAACCCTTTTTAACCCTTTGTAACCGGTTACCCTCTTCAATGGCTTCTTCTTCTTCAAGCTTGAGAAGCTCTGTTAATGGACTTCAAAAATTCAGAAAATACCCCATTAAAGACGGACTAAAATCATCAAAACTTAAATTGTAAAAATTGGGTTGATTTGTAGGTTTTCATTTGGGTTGATTTGTTCTTCAAAAATTTTTTTCTTGTTCTTCAATTTGTTGATTTTTTCTTCATTTGGGTTGATTTGGGTTCTTCATTTGGGTTGATTTGTTCTTCAATTTTCTGGGTTCTTGGAAAGAGTAGTTTTTTTGCCAATCCTAATTTTTTAGAAAATAATTTTTAGAAAAATGTTACCTGGGTTCTTCAATATTGCTTGGAACGAATCAGAATGCTCCATGTAACATTTTTAGTTTGTTCTAGTTTGTTCTAATTTGTTCTAGTTTAGAAATATAATTTTTGAATATGACGATTTTGGGTTGATTTTAGTGAGAGATTTTTAAATAAAAATTAGAACAAACTACAACAAACCCAGAATTTCAATATTGCCTGGGTTCTTCATATTGCTTGGAACAAATTAGAACAAATTAGAACAAATTAGAAAAATAGTTTTTATTAATATGGTTGGAACGAATGTTACCTGGGTTCTTCAATATTGCTTGGAACGAATCAGAATTTCAACCCCATTTTAGATCTCTAAAAATTAGAACAAACCCAGAAAATCAGCTTAATTTTGGGTTGATTTTAGTGAGAGATTGAAGCCTTTAAGGATTCATTAATGGAAGCTTTGAAGATGAAGATGATAAAATGGTGAAGAAGATAAAGATGAGGATGAAAAAATGGTGAAGATGAAGATGGTGAAGATGAGAAGATGAAGAAGTAACCGTTTCATCCGGTTACAAGTCATCCGTATCTTTTTGGGAAGACACCCCCCAAAGTTCATGCCTTTAGATATTAATCGAAAGTTCGAACGTTTAGAAGCAAATGGGGCAAAGTTCATATGTTTAAAATCAAATTTTCCTTAAATTTATCATAATAAATTCTAAATTTAAATAATTCACATAATCACTAAAATAAAAAATTTTACACAACAAATAGAAATTTAATATAACTTTAAGGATGAAATAAATTAAAGTATAATGACAATAATTTTAACATAAACATACTCGGTAGAAGTATGTTCGTCAAATAGCACACAACTTTATAAACTAGTTTATAGGCAAACATAAACATATTGACAAAAATTCTAACATAAAAAAAATGTTGAATATACATTTCTAATGTAAAAATAATACTTAATATCACTAGAATATGATATTTTTCGCCAACTTTCTAAAGACATGTTCAAAAATTACTAATTAAAATACTAAAAATACTTTTCGCATAAACATACTTAAATAATCTTATTATAATTTCATTAAACTAACTTCTCACTTAAATACACTCAACATATTTCATACTTTGCATATTATAAAGTAAATATAATGTAAAAATTCCACATAAAGAGTAAGGTAATAAGTTATACCATATTAACGCCAAGGATGTACTAATTAATAAGTAAATGTGATCCTCCAAGCTAATTAAATACTCTAAGCTCCAATACTCCAAAAGTGATGGTATTCTAAGCTCCCAAAATAATTATTAAATTCCAAAATAATGATTTTTTAAGTACCCAAAATAATTATTGAACCCCAAAATACTAAGAAAATAATTATTTATGCTTCAATTTATTAACTCTATAAATTTTTTTTAGGAATTTAGTACTTGATTTATAAAGTGAAATTAGGATGAAATTGAGAAAAAGTCAATGGCCTAAAGGGCTTGAAACTCACGGCCAAAATGGAACTTTGCAAGATGATTTTTAGCTACCTTTTGTCCTTCCTTAGATACTAAGATATAAGCTAATATATAATGGTGAATTTGAAGAACAAAGAAGTAAGGAGTAAGATTATAAAAAAATTAGGTATTTACCCGTGCTATGCACAGGTTGTGTAATATTTTTATCATAGAAGAAAGTTGTTTGTTAGTATCAAAGCATTGATATATTTTGCTGAATTATGAAGATCATGTTAAAGATAGTCTTATGTTAATTAATAATGTAAGTATTGAAAATTCTAATATTTATTTGTTATTACATTCCTCAAATGTTTGATAAAACTTCTTTGTAAACAACATTAGATGTAGTTGTACTTGTGTTGTTATTACTATCACATATTAATATCTTTAAGCCTTTTCTGCTTGTCACCCTTGAAACAGCAACATATAGCTGACCATGACTAAAAACGGGTTTTGGTAGATATATTCCTACATGCGATAATGACTGTCCTTGGCTTTTATTAATTGTCATAGCAAAACAAATTGCTATTGGAAATTGCCTTCTTTGTAAGCTGACGGGAAGTTGTGAAGTATCAGATGGTGTGAGTGTAATCCGTGGAATAATTACTTTTTCTCCTTTATTACATCCTGTTAGTACTTTAGCCTCAATGACATGTTGGCCCAAATGTGTGACTATCAATCGTGTACCATTGCATAACCCTGATGATTGATCAATATTTCTTAGCAGCATAATTGGTGTACCTTTCTTCAGTTTTATTTCGTGATTAGGTAGACCAGAACATTTGATGGTGTTAAGAAATTCAACTGAGAACTCTTTATTTTGTTGTTCCACATATCCATCTGATTTGCTAATTGAATCTGAACTCAAATATACTTTCTCATCACCGGGGAGCATAGACAGGACATAATCATTTACTTTGGCAACAATATCATTTGTAGTAGCTAATATTGCTCGTTCTTGGAAGAAGCTTTCATCCCACATTTTTTGGAGTAGATTCGGATAAGTACTATCAATGATTGCTGCTATAGGGTTATGTACGTCCTTTATCAAGATATCATTTGGAATATCAATTACAACTTCACCGTCATTAGGTCCCCCTAATTTTCCATCTCCAAGGTTGACTATCCAATTTGCAAACTCACGGATTTCTTCAGTATCACTAAAATTACTTTGTAGTCTCATGTTTTTTGTTAATCGCAATACTTTACATGTGTGCCATAGATATGATGAATTAAGTGCTGCAGACACCACATCTTGTCTAGTTCCTTTTGCAATTACTGGAAGAATTTGGCGGAAGTCACCTCCTAACACAACGACCTTACCTCCAAATGGTAAGTCTACTGGTCTACCATCAGGTCCCCGTATTGCGTCACGCATACTCCTATCAAGGGCTTCAAAACAATGTTTTTTCATCATTGGAGCTTCATCCCAGATTATTAGCTTTGTTTTTTGTAATAGCTCAGCTAAGCTCGTCCCTAGTTGAATACCTCGACACATTGATTCTTCATTAACATCTAATGGTATTCCAAATCGAGAATGAGCAGTTCTTCCCATTGGGAGGAGGAGAGATGCTATACCACTTGAAGCAACGGGTAGCACAATTTCGCCTCTTGATCGAATAGCAGCACATAATGTCCTCCACATAAATGTTTTTCCTGTGCCACCATGACCATATAAGAAATAGACACCTCCTTTATCTAGTGAAATTGCATTCATGATATCATCGTAGATGACTTTTTGTTCATCTGTCAAACATGGATAAAGAGTTTCATGTTCTAGACGCATTGCTTGTCTATCATAACGCAATTCCTCTAGTATAAACTTATTACTTCCATCTCCAACTAACAAATTAGCTGGACATAATTCGCTAGAGAAATTTTGAAGTGTTTCTCCATTATTTTGTAAAATCTTCTCTATCTCAACCAAAGTGTAGTTTTTCAATTGGATTTCAGTGAGTTGCAAATCTGCATCAAATTTAAGATATATTTATAATTGAATTGAAAATATAAAATATTGTGAAGGTTATTTGAAATGAAAATGAATAATTACCATGAAGTCGAAGGATTTTTCGTTGCCTATGGAGTATATCTTCGGAGAGAAATTTCCAAGTCTCATTCCAGACAAATTCTGGTCTTGAAATGCTGTTTGACATTAATAAGATAGCAAACAATTTCCGTAGATATTGAGCAGTAGCCCAAAAACTTGCCTCGGTAATACCATCCACATATTCTTTGTCATCATCTAACAATCCCATTGCAAAGCATGCATCTTTGAATGTAGGATATAAAATACCAGAGACAGTTCTAATATCTTCATAGCACGTTGGACCTTTTACATAATTTAGTAATGTCCTCATATAGTATCTCTCTCCACTTCCTGGATATGCGTGATACATACGTCCAATTGAAAACCCTTTTTTGCGTGGACACCATTCCCTATTGTCTTTATTCCATACATATTTTCCTGGGAATTCAAAGTATCTGAGTTGTCTAGCTTCAGGGTATTGTGCGTTACATTTCATCCATTGTAAGAACATGGAGCGATCAACTAAATCCTTTGTGACTACCGAGTCAAGTGCTTCACTTTCATCAAATACAATAGTTTGTTCGCCCGGCAAATGGAAACTTAGTCTTTCAATTGGAGGATATTTGAAATGAATTTCAAACCCAAATATTCTCCAACATGCTTCACATGCTGATACGTAACGACAATCGTAATATTGTTGTATCTCATCAATAATGGAAGTGTCGTCATTATCATTACGCTTTGTAACAAACGCTGCAGTCACTCTATCATTTCCTTTGTTAATGTACTTGAATAAGTACTTCACCGCTCGTGACTGATTCCACCACTCCACATTGATATGTGCCTGGTACTTCAAAAGTAGCTTATGGTTGTGGGGTACAACGTGACGATTGTCTAGGAGTACACCATTTTTTTCCACTGATGTACCATCATCTCTTCGGCGATACACAGGATATCCATTATCATCAACGATTGTGTTTTCATTAAATCGCTTTGGATAATGTTTTGTGCATTTTCCTTCATGCATACATGGAGAACTCAAGTTTGCATTACCACAAGGTCCATGAATCATCAGATCTTGAACGATTTGAAATAGTTCAGGGTTGTCATCCTTGTCTGGTAATTTAGCGCATATAAGATTATCGATATCACCAGGATTAGGAAGTTTATTATCTCTATGCAAGAATAAGACGATATGAGCATGTGGCAGACCTCTCTTTTGAAATTCGACAGTATATACAACTGAAAAAATAGACAAAAAAACAGGGAAATATGTAGAATTATTTAAAAAGAAGTTGTATATTGGGAATGAGAAACATTATTTATCTGTTGAAATAAATAAAATACATGCATTTGTTTTGCCAAAGATTTGTCCCTTTCTTAAGTCCTCTATTAATGCATCTAGTTTGATCTTGAAAACGCGACATATTAAGTCAGGTCTATCTTCAACACGTATCCCATTTTTTTGAGCAAACCTAGTCAGTTCAGGCCATTTAGGGTTGCAAGTGAAAGTTATGAATAAATCAGGATAACCATATGTTTTGCAAATACCCATTGCATCATGGTATAACTCACTCATGAATCTTTGCCCACCCTGAAAAGTTGATGGCAACACAACACGTCGGCCAGTGGTACTGGTTTCATTGTTGCCCTTTGTGGTTTTGTTGACTAAATTTGAGTAATTATCAGCACGCAATTTCTTTTGATTATTGCGAATAAAAGATAATCTTTGAGATTCTATCATTGTCCAAGAATCTACAACAAATTGTTGTAATAGCTTTCCTGAGCGAAGTATCGTATCTGCATCCTTTATACGATCCATTAATCTATAGGCACACCATTCACGCATATTTAACTTGTTCCTTGAATTAATGTTTGAAGAGTTTCCAATCTTCTTTTTTCGATGTTCGATATCAAGCCTATATCCGTCCTCTCCGTATGGGAAAAGCAATGGATATTGTAGTGGGAAAAATGATGGATGTGTCTCCCTAATTTGGTGTAATGGACCGCCTTTGAATTGCACAATAACATCTCGGCTTTCAGCTGAAGTCTCGATATCTCCGACAATTAACACAGCAATTTCGGATGCTGTAGGGAGGTTGTATTGTCTTCCATCTGAATTTCGTTTTCCAATAAGTCTAAGTTGAACATGCGATTGTTCAGATTCTTGGATCCTGTCTCTTGCTGTTCTATAAATTTGCACATAGGGGTTGTGCTCATCTAACATCGTCTTTAGATTTTGAACAGTTTCATCATCATGTTCTGAATTTCGACGGGAACTGCACGTTGTAGTGAATAAAGTTTTTTTCTATTTTAGTGTAAAATAATGTTTTACGGGTAATTTACAATCTATTACATTTTTTTTAATGTATGTATAAAAACTGTAATGTTAATAATTACCTGATTGCGTGTTGCCGATTGAGTACTTCATTTTCGGTATCAACTATATATAGTTGTTGAAATTTTGCTGGATTTCCATCTGCTGGTAGTAGGCTTCCAATGCGATGATAATTTTGCCCTACTAATTTAAAGCTATATCTTCCTCCACCTTGATTGATGCTATTGTCAATTCTTCCACCCATTGATGTGAAAGCAAACATGGTGTTGTAAGAACGAATATGTTCTATAAAATGCTTGCTAATTGCAGTAGTTCCACTTAACATTTTCCTAAGGAACAATGGAGGTTCTTGAATATTAGGTAGTTCTACTTTTCCTTTTGAGCAACACATTGAAAAGGAAACGTCCTTCTTGGAACGTTCTCTCTGTGTCCTTTCCATACCCCACATTTGTGCACCACATGAATTGCAGGTAAAATTTCTATCTCCAATATCCCAGTATCCTATATTATGATATTTAAATAAATTAAGGATTAAAATCTAAACAAACTTTCAAGTGACTAATTAAATTTAATGTATGCAACCATTACCTGTATCAAACATATTGGTTGGTTTTGACATATTTTCTCCAACATCATCATCAGTGTTTTGAGAAATTGTGTTATCATGCATTATATTATTTCGATGTTCTTGTGTGCGGGTATGAGATTGTGATGAACTTGAAGTTTGAAGTGAAGATATATTGGTTGTAGAAACTGGCAATGTGAACAAATGTTATCAACTATTCTTAAATAAATATGATGTTAATTAATTAAGATATAATAACTAAAATGCTTTAATAATTTTAATATTAAACTATGTAATTGTAATTCAAATGATCTATTTTATTAATTAATTAACATATATAACATTTTAAATTACCTGGATTATAAATTCGGGGTACTTGGGACACTTGTCCTCCAAATTCATAATTTGTGGTGGTTAAATATCTGTTGTTATGTATTACATAGTTCCCGAGCTCTGCAAGTCGCATTGGGGTATGAGAATGTGATGAACTTGCTGTTTGATTTGTAGATATATCGGGAGAAGAAACTATTACGTCGAAAGCAAATATATTAGTTTATATATCTCGATGTTTATTTTACACTATAAATATTTAAATTAAATTTATGTATGTGTATTAATATCTCATGAGTACATTAAAAGAGAATAGTAGTAAACTTACTATTAGATGTTGACATTGTCAATGGTGTCGGAGGAGACCTATTCGTATAAAAGCATTTTTGTGTTTTTTGAAAGTCTTGAACTGGAGATATCGATAATTGTTTGGTATATCCTGAAATTCATCAAGTTGAAAATATAAATGAATTAAAAATTTGTAAAATTGCCATTGAACACAAAACTAACATTACCATCGTTAATGTTATTGATTGAGTTTCTTTTTCTTTTTTTGTTGATTATATTTTTCCTATGCAATCTTGCTGTCCTTGCTGCATTTGTTTTATTCTCCATGAATATATCCTACATTATCCAAATATGTTAGAAATCTTTTATTGTAACTTTTTATTTTTATTTTTATAACCCAATTGTTCAAATCTATTGAACTTATCAAGTAACCCAATTCATACATAGATTTAATTCAATTGGCAAAAGAATCAAACACACAATGCCTGCAATGGAAAATCAAACAATCAACAATCAAAACCAACAATCAAAATCCTAAATATTCAGGAAAAAAGGAAAAATCAAACAACCCAGATCAAAAATCCACAAATTAAAACCAATTACTTACTTGGGTATTAGTCAAAGTGATGCAAAATAAAGAGTAAACCCAAGAACCAAAAGATTTACTCAAAAACAAAGTGTTGAGTATAGCATGTCTTGTATACCAGATTGATGCTCACAGCTACTGCCTTCTTCAGAGGATTTAGAAAGGCCCTGCACAAGCTACTGAAGTTGTTGGTTTAAGTTTGTTTTAGTTTGTTAATATATTAGACACGTGTAACCTTATCATAGGATGCTTACTCTTCTATTAGGCTTAGATATTGCTTGTACAGGAGTTAGTTATAATTTGCTTCTTGCTAACATGTCTATATATACCCTGTTTCACAATCAGTTTCATAATCAATAATATTCAATTTCTTTAGTTTTTCTTGTTTTGTCTTTCCTTTATCACAAATTAACACAAAGAAGTTTTATATTAGTCTTCTTTTACTATCATTCTTATTTTTCTTCATTTTTGCCATTGAATTAATTTCTTTTTCGTTTTGTGACTTCATCCTCAATTAAAATTATGATTATAATTTTTATTAAAGTTTTGTAGAATGATATCAGAGAAGAAGTAAGTAGTACCAGTTTACTTGAATGTGTTTGTTTTTACTGTCATTAATGTGCTAAATTGGTCGGTCTTGATGTTTAACATTCTGGTGTTCAAGGTAATATCTTTTTCTCTTTATACTCAATTTTTTTTCTTTAATAGATTTATTTTGTTCAGATCTATTTAGTGTTGCTTTTCTGTAATGAGATTTATTTTGTTTTGTGTTAATTTTCCTAAATCAAACTGGATAATTTCATTCAAAAGTTTCATTCACCGGAAAATGATGCAACATTTTTGTTTAATTTTGCTGGATTTTTTCTGATTAGTATTTTGTTTTGCATTTTAATGGAGATTAGGTTTTTTAATTGAAACTTTTTAATAGATGGAGATTAGGTTTTTTTAATGGAAAAGTGGCTCATGTACAGGGACAACACGAAATCAGGTGGTATTAATCTTCTTTTATTTTTTGTTTAAAATTTTATTTTTGGCAGTTATGTTTACATGAATGAATCAATTACTACTCCATATATAATGATATTTATTTATTGAGTTATTCTCCTGAGTAACCGTCTTTATGAGATACGCCTGGCCATTCCATTGTAGCTTATGCTTAATGCCTATTTTAACTCTACATTTTCTTAATGGCCCTACTTAATTAGAGAGGGTCTCTCAAAGAGACCGTTTTACACAAGAATTTGTGTTATTTATATAATGAACATACAATTGTAAAATTACAGAAAATTTTATAATATTTACGTAATAAATTATAAATAATTAAAAAATCATTAAGTTGGTATTATTCGTGATTAACCAATAATTGAAATTATTGTAGGGAAATCATAAACAGGTTGGATTATTCTAAATAATTTAGTCATATATTTTTGTTGTGGTCAAAACAGCCCTGCAAATTTTTATAATATTTCCATAGGTTCTAATATTTATATTTATCATATACTGCAATTTTTAAGATGTGCTTGGAGATAGTGGTGAATTTCGTTCCTCTACTTTTGGTACATTGGGATGATTTGTTGTATACTTTTTGGAGGATTTTTTAAATAAATTAAAAGTTAATACTTAAGATAAAAACGTGCATACAATATACTTATAAATATATAATATATAATAATCTATAATACAAAAATAGAGGTTTAAGGAATTGATATTACCTGTTGAATTTCGCTGACCACGGAAAATATACTCTATATTTTTGTCTCTCCACTTTTGAATTATTAATAGATAAATATAAATGGTTTAAAATCAAAGTGCTGAGTAATGAAGATGATATGTTTTTAGATCTTTTCACTATGAACAACTTATATTTATAATAATGTAGTATTATCATTGTGGATGATTTTATATATACTTATACTTATCCTAAATAGAAGTGCTTAATATTCTTTTGGTGTGCATTAAATATGGTAGTAAATTTAGTTTTCAATTGTAGTAAATTATAAATTATTATTATTATTATTATTATTATTATTATTTTTATTTTTATTATTATTATTATTATTATTATTATTATTATTATTATTATTATTATTATTATTATTATTATTATTATTATTATTATTATTATTATTATTATTATTATTATTATGAGTTGATACTAATAATTAAATATACCCTTTCATGTTCAGCTATACCTTGAAAAGTGAAAGAACTTTTTGCATACCCTTTAAAAAGGGTGGGCATGTGGAATTTTAAGTGTAAAGTTTTATTTAAATAGTAGTCACTACTATATACTACTACTATTATTATTATTATTATTATTATTATTATTATTATTATTATTATTATTATTATTATTATTATTATTTTAATATTTGTGTGTCCTTTTAAAATTGTAAGACTCAACAAATTGAAGATCAAAAACTGTAAAGTTGACGTAATTCATAAAGTAAAACCTTGAATGAATAAATAAATAATAAATACAGTAAATCTTTAAATTGTAATGTAAGCCTAAGAGTTTTTCAAATAAATGGAGTCATTGAGGTTCAATAAATTAAGAATTTGTAAAGTCTTAATTAAGGAGTAGTAACACTTATTATTATTATTATTATTATTATTATTATTATTATTATTATTATTATTATTATTATTATTATTATTATTATTATTATTATAATCATTATTATTATTATTGTTATTATTATGATTATTATTAATTTTTGGTTTATTATCAATTGATACTAATTAGTTAATACCCTTTCATATTCAGCATGTGTACTGTAAAAGAGAAGTACTTCTTGCATAGCTTATAATCATATAAATAATAAGTGATTAATTAAACGATGTATATACATGCTTAAAGGTGTCCATAGTTTTCTATGAACGGGATATACTGGGTTGGATGATAATGATACATGCTTAATGGTTGAATACAGGGGGTTCTGAGCATGTTCAACATGTTCCACCGCACAGGGCCTCAAAAAATTTGGGGGCCTCAATATTAGCTGACGTAATACGGAGTGCTATACATGTAGTGTCTAAAGATACAAAATTGATAAAAACATATCATAATTTTCGAAATTGCACAGGGCCTTTAAAAAATTTTTCAACATGAATATATTTGAATATGATTTTAATATAATGCAAGTACATTAGAAAGAGTAATATCATCTCATAATAATATCAAGTAACAATCTAGATTGCTGGTTCGAAACAAATTAATACGGTCAAGCACGGTTAACATTTTCCAAAAAAAAAAAAAGAGTTACCGCTACTATTTGTTTAATTTTAATTGATATTAAGATTTATCTTTAGTTATCACTACTATTTTAAACGTTTCAAATTTCAAATTTAATTCAAGATATAATTAGATGGCCATATAGTTATATTATAAAAATAAGTTTGTACCCTAATAACTTCTAAATTACAAATATAATATTATATTGGTTTTACAAACATATTGATTTTATTGATTATATATTTATGTAAAGGGATTAGTTATTTCACAACTCTTTGTATGGCATCTAAACTGTTAAACGATTATAATATTATGTGAAATTGATTTTACAAACATATCCTTCGGTATCAACTATCAGCTTAAGTTTTTGGTTGATTTGGTTCGCGTTCTTACTTGATTATGGTATGTTGTTGTATAGCCCCTATTATATAATAGAAGATATATATTAATAGTAAAAATATATACAACTATTTATAAAAATATGATTGTATTACTCTTCAGCCCATGCAACAAAAAGGCTTTGAAATTTTATTATAAAGTAGTAAAATTGTTCAAGCATATATATATAATATATGATATATGATAGAAATATCTTAATACACTATGAAAGCTCTTATTTTGTAAACGACTTAATAGAAATATAGTTATGCTTTATCTTCCCAACAAATATGATTTAAACATTAAGCTTTTCCTTTTTTATAGCAATAATTTTCTTCGTACTTGTTTCTGTTGCATCTGTGATGGTTGATATGACATCATAATCCCTCTTGGATGGAGTCAAAGTATTGCTATGATCCATTAGTGAATCTCCATCCTATAAAATGTAAGCATATTATTGAAATCAATTAGTTTATACCATCATATAATCTTAAAAGTAAATTGTGTTTTGAATTTAAATGATGTATCTGCAAACATATTCTAATTTATTCGAATTTTATTGTTCATGTTGTTGTATACGTTACTTAAAATTGATATTTGTGTTTTACCTGATTTGAATTCAATGTTGGTGATGTTGGTGTATCTTCAAACTCCTGAATTTTTATCTATTTCATAGCAAATGGCTTTTAATTTGGATAAAATAATATAATTGGTAATTTATCAAAGGTAAAAGTTTTAAATGTTTTTTTATTACCTTGGGAATTTGCATATATTTTCCAATCAATTCGGCATTGTTTGACATTCGGCTCACTGTATAAAAGCGTACTCCTTTGTCTATATTATATTTCTTACTAACTTGAATTAGAAAAAGGTACTCTTTCTTAACGAAGAACTCGAGCTCATTAGGGAAACAGTCAATGTCTCCACTCTAAACATTAATAAAAAAATCAAATTATTATCACCAAAATATGTATGCTAAGTAATTGATAGAGTGTATATTAAATAAATATACCTGAAGTTGCTTATCTGTTAGCTCTTTTGCTGTCACATTAATTTCCTTTCTTACTTGTGTATCAAATAATACAAAAGTAGATTTTGCATTCTCAGCAGCAACATTTACAAACGACTTGTACCTATTATTAAAACCAAGTCATATTTATCATCATATGTAAATCTCCCTACAAATAGTTAAATAGATCTATGATGAAAGCATATTAGGATACAGTAAGTATAGATTGATTACCTAGCAAAGGTAATTTGCATGTTTGTCTTACACTTGGGACACATAAGGAAACCATTTGAGTCTTGAACAACTTCAACATAACATGTATTGCACGATCGATAGAACCATTCACGACCAGCATCTAAGCCAGTAATGCATGCTAAAATCACATAATATCCTTCCTAATAAAATTAAAGTAAAATTAATTTATTACCGTTAATAAAAAAAGTATAATTAAACAATCAAAACAATATACAGGGCATGTCATTGTAGTATACCTTTGTGATATTGGGAAGGTCATTTAATGTGATAGCATTTTTGTTTTGTAAGAAAATTGCTTCATTTGATTTGAGATTATCCTTAGGAATTTCCATGAGTTGTTTTGGACTATCTGTCTTTTTATCCTTCATTCTTTAATACCATGATAATATATAATAATTAGTATGATATTTTTTTAAAGTATAAAACACAAAAAGTTTTGATTGTAATTGAAATATCTTTTGACAAATTCATTAACATCTGGAATATCCGGGTTGATGATAATTGTTGAACTAAATAATGAGTTGGTTAAACAACAATTTCCTGCAAATAATAATTGTGTTATTTGTATAATAGTATTAATAAATTTAGATATTTTGATCAAATAAAATAACTTAGCTTTTTACCTTGCCAGATTTTTGCCTTTGCAAAGCGAAGGACAATAAAAACAAACTCATTGGTATTTTGTTGTGATATATATTCAAATATTTTTTCAGCATATGTATCCCAAAGTTTGCATGAAATTCTATTATCCCTGTTGCAAAAATTATTATCATAGGTTTGAACTTCTTTTTTAATAATAATAAGTATCTTAAATATGTCTAAAGAAAATTAAAAAAAACATAATTATATACATACTCTGTATCACATAACTCCAAAGTTATGCATTTTTTAGGTGGAGTCATATGGACATCACTAAACGACACCACTTGTCCAATAACATCTATCATTTTAAAAAAGATATTCATTAAATAATATATTAAAATTTACTAATATTTGCATTGATATTAAATTTTAATATATATCTAATTAAACTATAAGGGTAAAGAGTGTAGAATACATACCACATAAATAAGACATATCATAAGTTTGTGAAAGAAAATCAGAAAATGAGACAAATTTGAGCACATATGGTGGTATCTCCACGTCGTCACAAACTTTGACATTAGTAAATCTTGTAAAACGATCCTTTTTTTGTGGAATGTTGCTTTATAATCTCCGTTGTTTTCATAAAGCTTAAAACGTCCAAGTGTATAAATTTTTCCCAATGACAGATTTGATGAATGAACACTATAACTATCTTTAAATATAGAAGCTTTGATAGTACTTGACTGTAAACGATATGTTTAAAGTTAGTATTTTTAAAAAAAGAGATCTTATAAAATACAATTACATTCAAAGTTAATTACCTTTTCATCCATTAAAATCAGATGAATTGAATTTCTTTGTTGATCATTTTCATTCTCTCTCCACATGTATACAACTTGACACTTTATTTTCAGAAATCCGGTATCATCAGTTGTAGCTAATTCATCGAGTAAATTGTACTGATTAGCCATTGTTGTTGTTTGTTTGAATGAGAAAATAAAATATGTGCTTTATATATAATTAAGATCTAGATTAGGTAAGTCAAGAGTCCCTCCTAGTACTCACAAAGTAAAATTTGGTAATTGTAAAGTCTATTATCATTATTATTATTATTATTATTATTATTATTATTATTATTATTATTATTATTATTATTATTATTATTATTATTATTATTATTAAACGTATACTATTCCTTTGGTATGTGTAAAGTCTACTATTCCAATAAGTTTCTGAATAATAATAATAAAATGTGTGGTTTATGAATGAATGAATGAATAATAAAGTATATACTCTTGAACGTCAATTTGGTATTATGTGATATAAAGTATAATATTTAATCTCATTTGATTTTTTGTAATAATTGTATTAATATTAATATTAATTTTTTTTTTTTTTTTTTTTTTTTTTTTTTTTGAAAATTTGGAAATATTATATAAAGGATGAAAAGAAACACCACACTGTAACTCGGAAACCACAATCCGCCGGCATAAAAAAACCCCCGAAGGGAAAAAAGCCATTGGAAAGGGGAGACCAAGAAACAGGCCACCCAAAACAGCATAGGGGTGGGCTATGCAAAACGATTACAACACCAGAAAAATTGTTCGAACGCCTTACACACCACGAATTTTAAAACTAAAAGTAAAAAACGAGATCGAACAGCAAGATCTTCCACCATCGAGATCAAAACTTCACACCAAAGAAATACCCATGATAAAGCAGCACCCATTCGCAGAACAACCCCAAAAAAAACTCCAATAGAGGGATGATTAACACCAAAGACCAACCCACAAACCACCTGCCCACAAAAACACCAAAGACGAAAATTCCAATCATATGTCACACCATGAGGGACCAACAGACAAAAATCGATGCACAACGCCAAGCCCAGACGTATTCGAACAGTCAAAAGAATATAATGACCCCACAGACCACTCCACGAGATGCATACACCAAGCAGCTGAAAGCCCAAAAATTATGGAACAGCCAGTACTTCGTTTGAAAGCCCACCATACAATAAGACCAAAGAAGACCCTCATCATTTCCCTACATCAAACGGTCCACCAGACCCATCAAACAAACAGGAAACTGCCCAGCCAATACCTGCTGCGGCACACCAATGAAGCTGCCCACCATATTGAAGCTCCTCTAACGCCAATATACTAACAAGCTCCAGCAAATTAACTCCATAAAGTTGACACAACAAAGTGGTCAAGATCAACCCCCATAGATAAGACCCAATAAAACTAAAAGCCCAAACGTAAGTCACTTCGAAACCCATCAACGCCTGAAAAGGAGCGCCACCAGGAAGACTCGAAAATAGACTCACTAACACCACATATCAGCCCCCAATTGGATTAACCAGCCACACCAATATCTAGAAACACCCCGTCCACCGGAAAAAGAAGACTCCTCCACAGAGACCAAAAACAGCAACATCAGATCACAAGCACCAGAGACGCAGGTAACCGTTGAACATAAAAACACCAAAAAAAACACCTAAACCAACTCCCACACAACACCAAAAACCATCAACAAAAGCACCAAGGGACCACACCACCCCAACATAAACGAGCCAAGCACAAAACAAAATTTAAGGAGATCCCATAACACAGCATACAATATGACAACACCATGAAAACAATTTCAAGAAGCTACCGCCGTAGATGGACTGCCACCAACCACCCATACCTCCATTAACACCATGAAACCAGTAAAAACTCCATGAATACACAAAAAAACGGTCCCAAACACCGAATATCACCGCACCAAGCACCAAAAAAGTCTAAACAAAAAACTCACCCCAAAACGTTAAGAGAACACATCACGAAACCAATAATGAAAAAATCAACACCATAAAAACACAACTACCCACCACCACTCCCAACCTCGGCCCCTCCCAAGGTCAGCTAGTATATAACTTACGTTTTTGTAGGGCCATAGTAGCCCAGGAAATTATGAATATCTTTAATATTCATGATTTTCTTCAAATTACGAGGACGACAAGACCGGCTTTTGCCCATATCCCCCAAAGTCTCCATTGTTATCTGTTCCGCCGTAGATGAATTTTTATCTTTGTTGACATTTTTAGCATCACCGTCAACAACCGGTGCAGAGGCCACCGTATGAGGAGGAGCCATTTCAGATACGGTTGATTCTTCAACTCCCCCCGTCTCAATATTCCTGAGTTCACTTGCAGATTCACCATTTGTCCGCTCTCCACTGGAAGAAAAAGAAAGAAGGTCGTTTTTATTCAACTCCGGCAATGAAGTCGAAACGAACCTTCCCGGACGGCATATATTAATATTAATTTATATTCAATTTAATTTAAGAGTACTTAAGGACAAATTAAAGCAAAGGTAGATGATATGCTGACACGTGGCAAAATTGTTCATGGATTATAATGGCATATATTCTTTACCATTTTTGTGTGAAACATTCAATAGTCAATTAAGATTGTTTAACCATAACTAGATAACTCTAACAATAATACTATTGTAATGGGAAAGATAAGTGCAGTATTTTGATGATTGTCTTGGCTCTTCATAGCAAGTCGTTTTATAGAGAAAAAAATGGTAATATGAGAGGACACTTAATTGTGTACAGTAGATATCATAAATTGTGATGAATAAATACCGCAATAATAATTAAATATGATAATATGACAATAGTTAAATGAGAGAGATGAATAGGTAATTGTTATTAAATATGATAATATCACAACAAGGTCTTTCGAAGTATATACGTACCCTTAATAATAATGGTGCACACGGTCTAGTTTGGTCATGTTTAACACTAAAAACAGAATAGACTAAAAATTCCGGTCTGGAAAATTTCTAGATCGGACCGAAACGCTTAAAAATTCTAGACTGGACCAAACCGTTCTACAACTGTATAATCTGGTCTGTTTTTATTGTTTATTTTTAAATTTTTTTTCCAATTTAATATATTTTGTATGAAAATATTTCACACTTACAATAAATGCATTATTATTGGTTAAGCATGGGATATATTCTTTACCATTTTTGTGTGAAACATTCAATAGGCAATAAAGATTGTTTAACCATAACTGGATAACTTTAACAATAATACAATTGGAATGGGAAAGATATGTGCAGTATTTTGATAAATGTCTTGGATATTCATAGCAAGTGTGTTTATAGAGAAAAAAAAAGGAAATATGAGAGGACACTTAATTGTATTGGTAGATCTCATAAATAATAATTAAATATGATAGTATGACAATAATTAAATGAGAGAGATGAATAGGTAAGTGTCATTAATTATGATAATATCACAATAAGGTATTTGGAAGTATATACCTTTAATAATAATGGTGCAAACGGTCAGGTTAGGTCTGGTCTAACACTAAAAACAGAACAGAATAAAAATTCCGGTTTGGAAAATTTCTAGACCGAACCGGACCAAACCATTCTACAACTGTTTAATCTGGTCTGTTTTTATTTTTTATTTTTATATTTTTTTCCAGTTTAATATATATTCTATGAAAATATTTTACACTTACAAACACTAAATAAATGCATTATTATTGGTTAAGCATGGAAAATATTCGTTACCATTTTTATGTGATACATTCAATAGTCAATAAAGATTGTTTAACCATAACTGGATAACTCTAACAATAATACTATTGGAATAGGAAAGATAAGTGCACTATTTTGATGAATGTTTTGGCTCTTTATAGCAAGTGTGTTTATAGAAAAAAATGGGAACAGGAGAGAACACTTAATTGTGTACGGTAGATTTCATAAATTGTGATGAATAAATTCAACAATAATAATTAAATATGATATAATGACAATAGTTAAATAAGAGAGATGATTAGATGAATAGGTAATTGTAATTAACTATGATTATATGACAATAAGGTCTTTTGAAGTATATACCCTTAATAATAATGGTGCACACGGTCTGATTTGGTCTGGTCTAACACTAAAAATAGACCAAATAAAAAGTTCCGGTCTGGAAAATTTCTAGAGCGGACGGAACCGCTTAAAATACCAGACCAGACCGGACCAAACTGTTCTACAACTGTTTGGTCTGGTCTATTTTATTTTTTTTATTTTAATATTTTTTTCCAAGTTAATTTATGTTCTTTTAAAATATTTCACACTTACAAACACTAAATAAATGCATTATTGTTTAAGTATGGAATATATTCTTTACCATTTTTGTGTGAAACATTCAATAGTCAATTAAGATTGTTTAACCATAACTAGATAACTCTAACAATAATACTATTGTAATGGGAAAGATAAGTGCAGTATTTTGATGATTGTCTTGGCTCCTCATAGCAAGTCGTTTTATAAAGAAAAAAATGGTAATATGAGACAACAAGTAATTGTGTACAATAGATATCATAAATTGTGATAAATAAATACCGCAATAATAATTAAATATGATAATATGACAATAGTTAAATGAGAGATGAATAGGTAATTGTTATTAAATATGATAATATCACAATAAGGTCTTTCGAAGTATATACGTACCCTTAATAATAATGGTGCACACGGTCTAGTTTGGTCAAGTCTAAGACTAAAAATAGAATAGACTAAAAATTCCGGTCTGAAAAAATTCTTGAACGGACCAGAACGCTTAAAAATGCAAGAACGGACCGGACCAAACCATTCTACAACTGTATAATCTGGTCTGTTTTTATTTTTTATTTTTATATTTTTTTTCCAATTTAGTATATGTTGTATGAAAATATTTTACACTTACAAACACTAAATTAATGCATTATTATTGGTTAATCATGGGATGTATTCTTTACCATTTTTGTGTGAAACATTCAATAGTCAATAAAGATTGTTTAACCATAACTGGATAACTCTAACAATAATACTAATGGAATTGGAAAGATAAGTGTAGTATTTTGATGAATTTCTTGCCTCTTCATAGCAAGTGTGTTTATAGAGAAAAAAATGGAAATATGGGAGGACACTTAATTGTGTCGTTAGATCTCATAAATTGTGATGAATAAATACTGCAATAATAATTAAATATGATAATATGACAATAATTTAATGAGAGAAATGAATAGGTAAGTGTCATTAATTATGATAATATCACGATAAGGTCTTTCAAAGTATATACCCTTAATAATAATGGTGCACACGGTATGGTTTGGTCTGGTCTAACACTAAAAACAGAACAGAATAAAAATTCCGGTTTGGAAAATTTCTAGACCGGACCGGACCAAACCGTTCTACAACTGTTTATTCTTGTCTGCATTTATTTTTTATTTTTATATTGTTTTCCAGTTTATCATATGTTCTATGAAAATATTTCACACTTACAAACACTAAATAAATGCATTATTATTGGTTAAGCATGTTATATATTCTTTACCATTTTTATGTGATACATTCAATAGTCAATAAAGATTGATTAACCATAACTGGATAACTCTAACAATAATACTATTGGAATAGGAAATATAAGTGCACTATTTTGATGAATGTTTTGGCTCTTTATAGCAAGTGTTTATAGAAAAAAAAATGGGAACAGGAGAGAACACTTAATTGTGTACGGTAGATTTCATAAATTGTGATGAATAAATTCAACAATAATAATCAAATATGATATAATGACAATAGTTAAATGAGAGAGTTGGATAGGTAATTATGATTAACTATGATAATATCACAATAAGGTCTTTTGAAGTATATACCCTTAATAATAATGGTGCACACGGTCTGATTTGGTATGGTCTAACACTAAAAATAAACCAAATCAAAAGTACCGATCTGGAAAATTTCTAAAACGGACGAAACCGCTTAAAATTCCAGACCAGACCGGACCAAACCGTTCTACAACTGTTTGGTCTGATCTATTTTACTGTTTTTATTTTTATATTTTATTCCAAGTTAATATATGTTCTATTAAAATATTTCACATTTACAAACACTAAGTAAATGCATTATTGTTAAAGTATGGCATATATATTCTTTACCATTTTTGTGTGAAACATTCAATAGTCAATTAAGATTGTTTAACAATAACTAGATAACTCTAACAATAATACTATTGTAATGGGAAAGATAAGTGCAGTATTTTGATGATTGTCTTGGCTCTTCATAGCAAGTCGTTTTATAGAGAAAAAAATGGTAATGTGAGAGGACACTTAATTGTGTACAGTAGATATCATAAATTGTGATGAATAAATACCGCAATAATAATAATTAAATATGATAATATGACAACAGTTAAATGAGAGAGATGAATATGAAATTGTTATTAAATATGATAATATCACTATAAGGTCTTTCGAAGTATATACGTACCCTTAATAATAATGGTGCACACGGTCTAGTTTGGTTAGGTCTAACACTAAAAACAGAACAGATTAAAATTCCGGTCTGGAAAATTTCTAGACCGGACCGGAACGCTTAAAAATGCCAGACCAGACTGGACCAAACCGTTCTACAACTGTATAATCTGGTCTGTTTTTATTTTTTATTTTTATATTTTTTTTCCAATTTAATATACGTTTTATGAAAATATTTCTTACTAACAAACACTAGATAAATGCATTATTATTGGTTAAGCATTGGATATATTCTTTACCATTTTTGTGTGAAACATTCAATAGTCAATAAAGATTGTTTAACCATAACTGGATAACTCTAACAATAATACAATGGAATGGGAAAGATAAGTGCAGTATTTTGATGTATGTCTTGACTCTTCATATCAAGTGTGTTTATAGAGAAAAAAAAATGGAAATATGAGAGGACACTTAATTGTGTCGGTAGATCTCATAAATTGTGATAAATAAATACTGCAATAATAATTTAATATGATAATATGACAATAGTTAAAGAGAGAGATGAATCGATAATTGTAATTAATTATGGTAATATCACACAATAAGGTCTTTCGAAGTATATATACCCTTAATAATAATGGTGCACACGGTCTGTTTTGGTCTGGTCTAACACTAAAAACAGAAATGAATAAAAATTCCGGTTTGGAAAATTTCTAGACCGTACCGGACCAAACCGTTCTACTACTGTTTAATCTGGTCTGTTTTTATTTTTTATTTTTATATTTTTTTTCCAGTTTAATATATGTTCTATGAAAATATTTCACACTTACAAACACTAAATAAATGCATTATTATTGGTTAAGCATGGTATATCTTTTTTACCATTTTTATGTGATACATTCATTAGTCAATAAAGATTGTTTAACCATAACTGGATAACTCTAACAATAATACTATTGGAATAGGAAAGATAAGTGCACTATTTTGATGAATGTCTTGGCTCTTCATAGCAAGTGTGTTTATAGAAAAAAATGGGAACAAGAGAGAACACTTAGTTGTGTACGGTAGATATCATAAATTGTAATGAATAATAAATTCAACAATAATAATTAAATATGATATAATGACAATAGTTAAATGAGAGAGATGAATAGGTAATTGTAATTAACTATGATAATATCACAATAAGGTCTTTTGAAGTATATACCCTTAATAATAATGGTGCACACGGTCTGATTTGGTCTGATCTAACACTAAAGATAGACCAAATCAAAAGTTCCGGTCTTGAAAATTTCTAAAGCGGACGGAACCGCTTGAAATGCCAAACCAGACCGGACGAAACCGTTCTACAACTTTTAAACACTAAATAAATGCATTATTGTTTAAGTATGGCATATATTCTTTACCATTTTTGTGCGAAACATTCAATAGTCAATTAAGATTGTTTAACCATAACTAGATAACTCTAACAATAATATTATTGTAATGGGAAAGATAAGTGCAGTATTTTGATGATTGTCTTGGCTCTTCATAGCAAGTCGTTTTATAGAGAAAAAAATGGTAATATGAGAGGACACTTAATTGTGTACAGTAGATATCATAAATTGTGATGAATAAATACCGCAATAATAATTAAATATGATAATATGACAACAGTTAAATGAGAGAGATGAATAGGTAATTGTTATTAAATATGATAATATCACAATAAGGTCTTTCGAAGTATATATACGTACCCTTAATAATAATGGTGCACACGGTCTAGTTTGGTCAGGTCTAACACTAAAAACAGAACAGACTAAAAATTCCGGTCTGGAAAATTTCTAGACCGCACCGAAACGCTTACAGACCAAACTGTTTTACAACTGCATAATCTTGTCTGTTTTCATTTTATATTTTTATATTTTTTTCGAATTTGATATATGTTCTATGAAAATAATTCACACTTACAAACACTAAATAAATGCGCTATTATTGCTTAAGCATGGGATATATTCTTTACCATTTTTGTGTGAGACATTCAATAGTCAATAAACGATAGTTTAACCATAACTGGATAACTCTAACAATAATACAATGCAATGGGAAAGATAAGTGCAATATTTTTATGTATGTCTTGGCTCTTCATAGCAAGTGTGTTTATAGAGAAAAAAAATGGAAATATAAGAGGAAACTTAATTGTGTCGGTAGATCTCATAAATTGTGATGAATAAATTCTGCAATAATAATTTAATATGATAATATGACAATAGTTAAATGAGAGAGATGAATCGGTAATTATAATTAAGTATGATAATATCACACAATAAGGTCTTTCGAAGTATATACCCTTAATAATAATGGTGCACGCAGTCTGGTTTTAGGTCTAGTCTAACACTAAAAACAGAACATAATAAAATTTTGGTTTGGAAAATTTCTAGACCGGACCGGACCAAACCGTTCTACAACTGTTTAATCTGGTCTGTTTTTATTTTTTATTTTTATATTTTTTTTCCAGTTTAATATATGTTCTATGAAAATATTTCACAATTACAAACACTAAATAAATGCATTATTATTGGTTAAGCATGGGATATATTCTTTACCATTTTTATGTGATACATTCATTAGTCAATAAAGATTGTTTAACCATAACTGGATAACTCTAACAATAATACTATTGGAATAGGAAAGATAAGTGCACTATTTTGATGAATGTCTTGGCTCTTCATAGCAAGTGTGTTTATTGAAAAAAAATGGGAACAGGAGAGAACACTTAGTTGTGTACGGTAGATTTCATAAATTGTAATGAATAATAAGTTCAACAATAATAATTAAATATGATATAATGACAATAGTTAAATGAGAGAGATGAATAGGTAATTGTAATTAACTATGATAATATCACAATAAGGTCTTTTGAAGTATATACCTTTAATAATAATGGTGCACACGGTCTGATTTGGTCTGGTCTAACACTAAAATTAGACCAAATCAAAAGTTCCGGTCTGGAAAATTTCTAGAGCGGATGGAACCGTTTGAAATGCCAAACCAGACCGGACGAAACCGTTCTACAACTTTTAAACACTAAATAAATGCATTATTGTTTAAGTATGGCATATATTCTTTACCATTTTTTGTGCGAAACATTCAATAGTCAATTAAGATTGTTTAACCATAACTAGATAACTCTAACAATAATACTATTGTAATGGGAAAGATAAGTGCAGTATTTTGATATTGTCTTGGCTCTTCATAGCAAGTCGTTTTATAGAGAAAAAAATGGTAATATGAGAGGACACTTAATTGTGTACAGTAGATATCATAAATTGTGATGAATAAATACCGCAATAATAATTAAATATGATAATATGACAACAGTTAAATGAGAGAGATGAATAGGTAATTGTTATTAAATATGATAATATCACAATAAGGTCTTTCGAAGTATATACGTACCCTGAATAATAATGGTGCACACGGTCTAGTTTGGTCAGGTCTAACACTAAAAACAGAACAGACTAAAAATTCCGGTCTGGAAAATTTCTAGACCGGACCGAAACGCTTAAAAATGCAAGACCGGACCGGACCAAACTGTTTTACAACTGCATAATCTTGTCTGTTTTCATTTTATATTTTTATATTTTTTTCCAATTTAATATATGTTCTATGAAAATAATTCACACTTACAAACACTAAATAAATGCGTTATTATTGCTTAAGCATGGGATTTATTCTTTACCATTTTTGTGTGAGACATTCAATAGTCAACAAAGATTGTTTAACCATAACTAGATAACTCTAACAATAATACAATGGAATGGGAAAGATAGGTGCAGTATTTTTATGTATGTCTTGGCTCTTCATAGCAAGTGTGTTTATAGAGAAAAAAAATGGAAATATGAGAGGAAACTTAATTGTGTCGGTAGATCTCATAAATTGTGATGAATAAATTCTGCAATAATAATTTTGATATAATAATATGACAATAGTTAAATGAGAGAGATGAATCAGTAATTGTAATTAAGTATGATAATATCACACAATATGGTCTTTCGAAGTATATACCCTTAATAATAATGGTGCACACGGTCTGGTTTTAGGTCTATTCTAACACTAAAAACAGAACATAATAAAATTTTGGTTTTGGAAAATTTCAAGACCGGACCGGACCAAACCGTTCTACAACTGTTTAATCTGGTCTGTTTTTTATTTTTTATTTTTATATTTTTTTCCAGTTTAATATATGTTCTATGAAAATATTTCACACTTACAAACACCAAATAAATGCATTATTATTGGTTAAGCATGGGATATATTCTTTACCATTTTTATGTGATACATTCAATAGTCAATAAAGATTGTTTAAACATAACTGGATAACTCTAACAATAATACTATTGGATTAGGAAAGATAAGTGCACTATTTTGATTAATGTTTTGGCTCTTCATAGCAAGTGTGTTTATAGGAAAAAAATGGGAACAGGAGAGAACACTTAATTGTGTACGGTACATTTCATAAATTGTGATGAATAAAATCAACAATAATAATTAAATATGATATAATGACAATAGTTAAATGAGAGAGATGAATAGGTAATTGTAATTAACTTTGATAATATCACAATAAGGTCTTTTGAAGTATATACCCTTAATAATAATGGTGCACACGGTCTGATTTGGTCTGATCTAACACTAAAAATAGACCAAATCAAAAGTTCCGGTCTGGAAAATTTCTAGAGCGGACGGAACCGCTTAAAATGCCAGACCAGACCGGACCAGTCCGGTCTGATCTATTTTACAGTTTTTATTTTTCTATTTTTTTCCAAGTTAATATATGTTCTATTAAAATATTTCACATTTACAAACACTAAATCAATGCATTATTGTTTAAGTATGGCATTGGCATATATTCTTTACCATTTTTGTGTGAAACATTCAATAGTCAATTAAGATTGTTTAACCATAACTAGATAACTCTAACAATAATACTATTGTATTGGGAAAGATAAGTGCAGTATTTTGTTGATTGTCTTGGCTCTTCATAGCAACTCGTTTTATAGAGAAAAAAATGGTAATGTGAGAGGACACTTAATTGTGTACAGTAGATATCATAAATTGTGATGAATAAATACCGCAATAATAATTAAATATGATAATATGACAATATTTAAATGAGAGAGATGAATAGGTAATTTTTATTAAATATGATAATATCACAATAAGGTCTTTCGAAGTATATACGTACCCTTAATAATAATGGTGCACACGGTCTAGTTTGGTCATGTCTAACACTAAAAACAGAACAGACTAAAAATTTCGGTCTGGAAAATTTCTAGACCGGACCGGAACGCTTAAAAATGCCAGACCGGACCGGACCAAACAGTTCTACAACTTTATAATCTTGTCTGTTTTTATTTTTTATTTTTATATTTTTTTTCCAGTTTAATATATGTTCTATGAAAATATTTCACACTTACAAACACTAAATTAATGCATTATTATTGGTTAAGCATGAGATATATTCTTTACCATTTTTGTGTAAAACATTCAATAGTCAATAAAGATTGTTTAACCATAACTGGATAACTCTAACAATAATACAATGGAATGGGAAAGATAAGTGCAGTATTTTTATGTATGTCTTAGCTCTTCATAGCAAGTGTGTTTATAGAGAAAAAAAATGGAAATATGAGAGGACACTTTATTGTGTCGGTAGATCTCATAAATTGTGATCAATAAATACTGCAATAATAATTTCATATGATAATATGACAATTGTTAAATGAGAGAGATGAATCGGTAATTGTAATTAATTATGATAATATCACACAATAAGGTTTTTCGAAGTATATACCCTTAATAATAATGGTGCACCCGGTCTGGTTTGGTCTAGTCTAACACTAAAAACAGAACAGAATAAAAATTTTGGTTTGGAAAATTTCTAGACCGGACCGGACCAAACCGTTCTACAACTGTTTAATCTGGTCTGTTTTTATTTTTTATTTTTATATTTTTTTCCAGTTTAATATATTTTCTATAAAAATATTTCACATTTACAAACACTAAATAAATGCATTATTATTGGTTAAGCATCAGATATATTCTTTACCATTTTTATGTGATACATTCAATAGTCAATTAAGATTGTTTAACCATAACTAGATAACTCTAATAATAATACTATTGGAATAAGAAAGATAAGTGCAGTATTTTGATGAATGTCTTGACTATTCTTAGCAAGTGGTTTTATAGAGAAAAAAATAGTAATATGAGAAGACACTTAATTGTGTACGATAGATCTCATAAATTTTGATGAACAAATACTGCTATAATGATTAAATATGATATATGACAATAGTTAAATGATGGAGATGAATAGTTAATTGTAATTAAATATGATAATATCACAATAAGGACTTTCGAATTATAGATCCTTAAAAATAATGGTGCACACGGTCTGGTTTGGTCTTTTCAAACACTAAAAAAACAGCAAACCAGAAATTCCAGTCTGGAAAATTTCTAGACCGGATCGGACCGATTAAAATGCTAGACATGAGCGGACCAAACCGTTCTGCAACTGTTTGGTCTGGTTGTTTTACTGTTTTTATTTTAATATTTGTTTTCAATTTAATATATGTTCCATGAAAATATTTCACATTTACAAACATTAAATAAAAGCCTCAATAGTCAAGAAAGATTGTTTAACAATAACTGGATAATTCTATCAACAATTCTATTGGAATGGGAAAGCTAAGTGCAATAATTGTGTACGGTAGATCTATTAAATTGTGATGAATAAGTACAACAATAAAAATTAAATATGATAATATTACAATAGTTAAATGAGGGAGATGAATAGGTAATTGTAATTAAATATGATAATATTACAATAAGGCCTTTCAAATTATATATCTTTAATAATAATGGTGCACACGATTCCGTTTGGTCTGGTCTAAGACTAAAAACAGACCAAACAAAAAATTCCGGTCGGAAAAATCTTTAGACTGGACTGGATCAAACTGTTCTACAATTGTTTGGTCTGGTCTGTTTTATTGTTATTATTTTTATATTTTTTTCCAATTTAATATATGTTCTATGAAAATATTTCACACTTACAAACACTAAATAAATGCATTATTGTTTAAGCATGCGATATATTCTTTACCATTTTTGTGTGAAACCATCAATAGTCAATAAAAATTGTATAACCATAACTGGATAACTCTAACAATAATACTATTGCAATGGGAAAGATATGTGCAGTATTTTGATGAATGTCTTGGCTCTTCATAGCAAGTGGTTTTATAGAGAAAAAAATGGTAATATGAGAGGACACTTAATTGTGTACGGTAGATATCATAAATTGTGATGAATAAATACATCAATAATAATTAAATATGATAATATGACAATAGTTAAATGAGAGAGATGAATAGGTAATTGTAATTAAATATGATAATATCTTAATAAGGTCTTTCGAAGTATACCCTTAATAATAATGGTGCACACGGTCTGGTTTGGTCTGGTCTAACACTAAAAACAGAACAGACAAAAAATTCCGGTCTGGAAAATTTCTAGACCGGACCGGACCGAACCAAACCATTCTACAACTGTTTAATCTGGTCTGTTTTTATTTTTTATTTTTATATTTTTTTCCAATTTAATATATGTTCAATGAAAATATTACACACTTACAAACACTAAGCTTTCTATGGATACCTTACACGCCCTTATAGCCGTCCAGAAATGAGAGATTCATCCCCATCTTTCTACCACTTCATCACAACAGTTTCTGGCAGCTTATATGCCTTCAACAAATCATCCTTTTTATCCCAAATTATCTTAATAAGTGCCTCATATTTTCATACCATAATATTGTACACATCTTAAGCTTTCCATTGATACCTCACACGCACATATACAGGCTCTATAAGTTCTTCATCTTCAAGCAAACATTCACAACTTGTTATTTTTTTGGTCAGTTGTATACATGAATACCATTTGAAGTGTTTACCCATATTCCTCTTCATGCATGTATAAATAAACCCTATAGTGATCTTATTCACAAAATACTCACATTTTAGGCCCAAGAATTGGATGAATTGGAGCATGAAAGGTTATGTTTTGCCCTCAAACATTTTGGATAACTAAGAGTAAACAAATTTTCAATACTTTCTGTTTTGTGGATTTTCGACCATCTTCTTGTCATTTTATTACTATAGTTTGTTCTTAAGAAATATGGGTCTTGGAGTTGTGAGCAATTAGACACTTGAATCATTGGATTTGGAGTTCGGAGCTAGAAGTTATTAACATTTTAGTAAGATATGCCGAAAAGGGACTTATAATGATAAGAGATTTGGATTTTAAGTTGAATATGAAATTTATAATTAGAGTAAGAGATGAGAATTATCATTTCCTAAGCCAAAATAATCAACATTTGTAAAATTCTAGTATTATTATTTTCGGAGCTTGGATTATTATTCTTGAAACCTTGAAGATTATTCTCAGGGGCGGACCCAGTAAGAGACAAGGGGGTACAGTTGTACCCCCAGTTTGAAAAAAAAAAATCAGAAAAAATAAAAAAAAAAATAAAAAAAAAAATTAAGAAACCGGTTGTATACAGTTTTCACGATGAAGGGCGTAGTTGCAGCCTGCAGGAGGTTGAAGAAAGCAACTTGGTTTTCTTAAAAATTTTAGTTTTGAAAAGTCAAAATTACCCCTATAAACTTATAAAAATTACCCCTATAAAAATTTTAGTTTTGAAAAGTCAAATTTTAGTACATTTAAAGTTGAAGTAAGGGCTGAATGTCTATGGAGTGATGGGCCCCATTTTATGTGCACTATTTCATTTTTTCAGTATTTGCACTTTAATAATAAATATTTGACAACCTATATAAAATAATATTATCATCAATCAATTAATTAAATTTTAATTTACTCTTAATTGTAAGTAAAAAAATATTTAAGTGAATTTTTATTAATTTGTCTCAGTTAAACAATTAATATCAATTTCATTTTGTAACAATCAATAATTAGAAAAAGCATGAATTGGTGTAATAAATATTATGAAAAGTGAGAAGGATGAAGATATTAATATTGCAATAATTTATTTAAATAATCTTCGTTTTTTTTATCAATGACTAAACTTTATTAGTTAAGTAAAACAAATACATGTATAGTCATTAATTGAAAAAACTAGAAAGTATATAGTTAAGTAAAACAAATACATGTATAGTCATTTTATTTGAATTTTTTATTGAAATCACTTTAACTCATGTTGATTTTATTAAATTTAATATTTTTTCTATTACAATTCACTTATATCTTTAATTATATTTATTTTTCCATCACTTGAAACTAAAAGTTAGTTATCTAATGATATTCTTCCCTTGATTTTATTAGTTGCTACATGTAGTTAGCACTAATGTAGATAACAAATTACAATTCACTTATATTTTTAATTATGTTATCCTCTCATTTTACATCTAAAAAACGACACAAAAGTAAAAAAGTATGAATAAAGAAAACTTATAGGTCGAAATTTTTATCCAAGTATATCATATTCGAGGGCCCCATTTACGATTTGGCCTAGGGCCTCCAAAATGTTAGGGACGGCCCTGGTGTCACATGACTGCCCAGCGCAAGTATTTTTATTTTTATTTTTATTTTTATTTTTAATATGGGGTAGGTTGATGGGAGGGGAGGGCTAGGTGTGATTCGATGGCAAGATCTCGTTTGAAATTCCTGGGTCTGCCACTGTATGACGTTCGTGTTTTGTACCCCCAGTTTGAAATTCCTGGGTCCGCCACTGATTATTCTTGGAGCTTATTTTCTCTTATTTTGGAGTTCTTCTTTCTAATTATTTCTCTTGCATCCTTTGTGGCTCATGGTACACACTTCTTAACCTTTTTACTATGTGACATTTATATTATACTTGAGTATTATGTGAAACATATGACAATATGTTGATTGATTTAATTATATCTTGCATGTATGTTGGCTTAAAGTAAGAATAACACATACATTTTTGTGTTCAAAGTAAAAAATGAAGTCTTAATTATAAGTTTAAGTATACGCATGTTATAAATTGAGAATTTATGATATTTTATATATGTTAATTTTAGAAATGTTATTCATATGTTCATATTATAAATTTTCAAGCATTGCGATTATTACCCGAAATCGGTATTAAAATAAAGTCACAAAAGAAAAAATATATAAATTTGAAAATTTCTTATTTTTATGATATTAATGATGGATACTTTTTTTGTTAAGTGTATTTTCAATTTAATGTTCATGCATGTAAATTTTATGAAATTCTATTATGTAAAAATGCATTAAAACGGTGATTTGTGATGTTTTTGTGAAGTTCTTGTTGTGAATAAATTTTGTGTAACCTTAGTAACTTTATGAATGTATTTTGTATGAACTCCAAAGTAGAAAAATTTTAAAAATCATTTAGATTCAATTCCTTAAAGTTATTTCATTAAAATGGTTATTTATTGAATTTTAAGTAATAAAATATGTTCAATTATATATTAGGGGGTTAAATATAATATTAATGGATAAAACAATCTATAAAATCAAATTATTATGTTTCCTACAAGTTTGGACCAGAATATAATCTTTTGGTATTTATCAATGAATTTTTTATTAAGTGTTTTACTACTTACCGATAAAACGTAGAATGCTAAAATATGAAATAGTTACAAAATGAAGTAATTTAGAGCTATAATCTTTATGAGTCTCTTGTATGGGCAATAGGTTTGAAATATGATTATTAGATAATTTTATATGATCATCTATGGACCCTTGTGATTTTAAAATAAAATGGTAAATTCAAAAATAATAAAATAAAAAATAAATACTAAATGGACTATTTTGGACTTGAAATTTTATGAGACACTTTCATATACATTAGGATCATATGAGGACTCGTGGACAAATTTTTCGTGGACATTTGAGAACACTAATAATTTTATGCCGGTTTATTGATAAATTGGCCAAACAACTTAGTTAGAATCAATAGGCTTGTTTTTCTTTAATTTTATGATCTAAAACTAACATCATATAACTTCTGGACTTCTAATATATGTTTAGAATATTTATGTTAGTTATTATGAATTTCTAATTAATTTATATGTTTAATCGATGGAAATTCCTTAATAAATATTATGAAATATTTGCCTTTAGTTTTATAAGTTTGTATAGTCTTGTAGAGAACTTATATAGCCTCTAGAACCTTGTTATAATTGGTGAAATTTTATTTATTGATAATCTCTCGACACGTAGAAATGCGGCGCACGTGTAATCCGACGCACGTGTTTCTCGGCACGTAGAAATGCGGGGTTAGACAGGGGGACCGAGAGAGTCCCATCCTGTAGAAGCTCGAGCATAAAAATTGGTGGAGCGACGGCTCCCATGACAGTTAGAGTTTGGAATACGTTCCTCCTCTAGCCAAACCCTTACATATATTAGAAAGTCATTATTATGTGTGTTGTGCGAATGTGATTTTGGTATCTAATTAAGTAGATCCATCGGGTGAACCTTATAGTTACCAAGTGTAGGTGACTATAGCAAAGATATTTATCTACGTTCATGTGATGAATGTAAAAAAATGTTGAAAGTATTCGAGAACTGAAAATGAAAAAACGAGAACCGAAGAATTTAAAATCAAGTTCTGAAATGTATTTTGCATATCTTGTGAATATATTATGATTGTCATAGTATTGCATTGTTGAGGAGTTTGTACTTGGCGTTAGGCGCTGATTCCGATTCAAACGGTTTTCATCCGCATAATGGATGACAGTATATTTGCAAGAAGGTTTAGCTTCAAGTTTTAATCTAAGACGCAACATGTATTTTCTTTATCAAGGAATTAGTTGCGTTTTATTTTACTTATTGGTAACTTTGATGATCTTGGTGTATTTATGCTTTTATTATGATTTTAGAAAACAATATGTGTTATTCTCTCCATTGTAATAATTTAAACTTTTGCTTTCAAAGGATTTTAAATTTTAATACATTTTAACAATATGGAATTTAAGACTTTCAAACTATTTATTGTAAACATAATTATTAGTTTGAATTATATATTGGGACCGTTGCGTCTGTTACACTACCTATATAAGAAAGCTAAGGTTTTACTACTAACGTCTTCATCAGGTTCATATGAACTTGTTCTTAATATTTAAAATTGAAAGAAAGGGCAAAGAAAACAAGTTGCACGTGCAAACATAAACTCATAGAGATATTCGTAAATAAAATACTCAAAATAACAATCCAATAATAACAAATAAAACCAACATTGCTCAAAAATAAAATAAAAGACAACAAGTAAGGAATGAAAAACTAATGAACTTCAACCTATCCTACTTTTCTAGAATACGAGTAATCATCAAAATCACTATCGAATTGGTTATTCCTCAAAATTCTCCTCTGGGTCCTCTTCTGGGGTCTTCCTCATAGTTCCCTTTAGGTTCAAAATTTTCTTCATCTTCAGATTGAATCAGAATGGGTAAGGTGTAGGTGTTATCATCTTCCCCGTCACTCTCGTTCTCGTAGCCATAAGAATTCCCCGGTACATTATAGAGTCACTTTGCTTTAGCATCGTTCATTCTCTCTTCTAGATACTCCAAAGTAAGGAACCATTCTCCATCTTCATCCGTGTACCTTTTCCAATTGGGTCTCCCATCTTTAACTATATCATTTTATTCTTTCTTGTAGAAACATTTAGAGACAATGAACTGCAACAAGAGGGGGGGTGAATTGTTGCTTTTGCCCTTAGAGTATTTTTTGCCCTTTTTCTTGCAGAATTTGAATAATAAAAATACTCAAGACAATTTAAAGAAAATTAAAAGGAACACCAAGATTTAACGTGGGAAAAAGAACCACGACCCACTAGGGATTTCTCTTCTCTATTATTTTATGTAAATCACTTCTCTATTACATAAAATAATTTCTCCTACTCTTTCTCTTCTCTCGGTAACTCCTTACCGTTTCTCTATTCTCCTTCTCTCTACTCCTTTAGACTTACCCAAGTCTAATTACAAATTCACTCAAATAAACCCTTACAAGATTTATCTAAAATGGATGAACAAGAATTGCACAAGGATTAAATCTTGAAATTAATTAGCAATTAAAACCGATCAAGATTTCCTCTTCTTTGATTTTGAAAAACTCACGAAATATTTTGGGCACAAATATTTTCGGAAATAATATTTTTCTCTCAAATGATCACCCAATGTGCCGGTTGTGGAAAAATCATTTAAATAGATTTTTAGATCTAGTTTAGCCATAATCCCATGATCAAAGATTGTGGGAGTTGTGGGCTAGTTACGTGAGAGAGTGGTGAGGAAAGCTTGGTGGTTACTCCAAGTTTTCTTGTCTTCTAGCTAAAAATAGCTAAGACAATTTTAAGAAAACTAATTTTAAGATCTAAATTAAAAAGTTAGTTATTTTTAATTCAAGATCTAGATTTAAAATAATTTTAAGAAAACTACCTTGTGCAACTTAGTTTATATCACCCGTACAACAAATCTAAAAGAAAAATAAAAAATAAAAATTATTTTCTTAATTATTTTTGCTGACTTCTTCTCTGACCGCTGATCTGGGAACACTGTACTGTCTCCGATTGACCAATCTTGGAACTTTGACTTGATCTTGGAACAGTTACTTAGTAATCTCTTTTCAACGCTTAATGGTCCATCAACGACCCTTTTAAAGATCGGATATTTGACCTATCAAAACAATCTCAAAGACATAATATGTTTGTTTATTTAAAGTTTATGTTATCATCAAAACCAAATGGGCCAACAAATTCCCCCTTTTTGATGATGACAAACTTTATAAACAAACTTAATAAAAATAGAGTAAAACAAATATAATGAAAATGCTTGAGATTAACACACATTCAACTAAATCTAGTAAATTAAATCGTTACAAATAATTTACTAAACTCTCATGTAATCATATTACTCTAATAAATAAAATTTTATAACTATTTTTTTCGAAAATCATGTGGTTAAGCATGACTTAAGTTTTTAAATTTGAAACATAAACATAACTATAATAATACTTATAAATTAAGAAAATTAACTAAGAAACATGAAAACATAAAATAAGAAATACAACAATCTAAGTAATTCAAAATATCATGAGTTGTAAGAATCAAAGATAAACAAGAGTGATATCCAACAAGTCGTATCAAACAACAATTAACCAATTTATCCATATAAACCAAACATAATATAAGTAAACCAATGATGATCATTTCATAAGTCAAATAATTCATTGCATATGAAACTTAAGTATATCAAACACTAAGTCAACAAACTAAGTATTATATCATAAACTAAGAACATTCTAAAAGTTTTAGAACAAACTAAAGTCTTAACTAAAGTCTTATAAAACAGAGAATCAATGATCCAAAGAATAAGCAAAAACGTAAGCATTCACAAGCATCAATTAAGTTTGTTTGCTACTCTTCCCCCTTTTGGCATCAATCAAAAAGTAGGAGTGTAAATCAATCCACATCTCTAAGGCAAGCATTAGACAAATTAAGATAGTAAGCAGCAAACTAAGAAAATAAATGCCAAAACATAAATCAAGAAAGCACGCATTCAAACATCATAGACCATGGGGATAGATAATAAAGGATGATATGAAAGATTAAAAGTTGAAGGTTATTAGCATAAACCAAACATAAAATTGTTTTGTACCCCAGCTGGTACACAAAATAAGCAAAAGAAAATATTGTTTAAAGATTACAAATAAAATGGGCCAACAAACGTTAAATTTTTAATTTGAAAACAGAAGCAGGAGGGATCAGGCAGCAGGCTCCTCATCAACAAATTCAGTCTGCACCTCCACTGTGTCAAGCTTCGCACCAAGACGTGTTTCCATGTCGGTGAGTTGCTCAGCAATAGTAGATAGTGAGGCACGAACTTCACTTTGAAACGCAATGAGTTGGGACTGCAAGGAATCAAATTTGCCAAGGATAAGATCAATTGGAGTTGGAGGAAAAGGTGAGGCATCCCTATCAAAACCAGTAGGTGTTGGTGAAGTGGGAATTGGTGATGGTGGTGATGATGGAATGTCAACTGGTGTGGGTGAGTCTGGTTTTGGTGACGGTGGGGTTGGAGAAGTAGTGTCATCATGTTGGCTTGAGGAACTTTTGGAAGCCAACCTCTTGCTCTTTCTTGGTGTGAGCACAGAAGTTTTCTTGATTTTCTTTAGAGGCACATGAAGGTCCTCATCATCTTCCTGTTCTATTTCTTCCTCTCCCTCAACCTGTTCCCCCTTACTAACAGCTTCCCCCTGAGTCACTGTTTCCCCTTGTTCCTGTTCTGTCTCTGCCTCAGTAGTGGCAGTGGGTACAGTTTCCTGATCTACATTCTCCCCTTCTACTTCAGTTTCACCTTCCTCTTGTTCCTCATCGGAACTCACATACTCAACATCATCTTCAGCATCCTCTAGAATTCCATTTTCATTTAATGTAAGATGCAAGTTGTTAAGACACTTAGCACCTATTTTGTTGTTAGAACTCATAGGAAATTCTAGGCCTTCAAGAGGCACACCAAACTTCTTAAATATATGGGTTAACAAGCCACCATATCCAATCATCGTTTTCTTCTCAATACAATCGGCTAAATGAGAAATCATCAAAGAAGGAAAATTGATTTTTATATGATTTGCTAAACAGTAAATCAAAGTAGCATCTCTTAAGTTCACTTCACTACGTTTCGACCTCCGAGGCAAAATAAACCTCCTAGCAACATTGTATAATAATTTATGAAGTGGACATAGAGAATTGTGACTAAAACGTTTCTTATCATTAATTCCTAAAAACTTTAGCACGGTTTTTTCATTAATGCCTGAAAAAACTATCTTTGATCCAACATAATAAGTGTCGAAACCTACAGCAGGTACTCCAAACCATTCACCTAACATAAGACTATTAAACTAAATTTTAATCTCCTTCACAGTACTTGAACACACGCCATTATCAATCGAAAAATTACTGATAAATTCTCGCATCAAATATGGATACATTGAATTGCAAGACAAGTCATACATAAGCACCTCCCATCCTTGATTACTCAAGATTGCATGCAATCGAGGGAAAGAATTTGATTCATACCAGTACTTGTCGAGTCCAAAACCAACGGACATTTCTTTGGAAATTTCTTCAGCACTATCAGGGTCCACTTGCTTGGCCCTCTTTACTGGTCGACTAGATGAAGTTCCTTTGGAGAGGGTTTTCTTTGTGCCTCCTTGCATGGTTTTAGGAGTGGTTGATCTTTGGCGTTTTTGAGAAGAGGATTGTGGAATTTCAGTGAATGAAGGATGAATTACTTGTAAAGGCTCGGGTTGGACGAATTTAGGGCTTTTCCCTTTGCTCATTGATGATAATCTTGGCGATTTCATGGTTGTTGGTAGGGATGAAGGAAAGAAGTTGAGAGAGGTAAGAGTAATGGTTTGACGGTTTTGGTGAGATAAAGAGGGAGTTGTACTTTGGTAATAATGGTTATTGTGATGGATGTGACGTGAGGAGTGGGTTATAAAGGGTGTGAAGGGACGGTTATGAAAATAGAGTACAACTTCTTGAATTAGTTTTAGCGTATGAACCGAGTGAGGTTACGAAAAGTTTAAGTGTAAGTTCGTTGAATATGTCGATTAAGATAGCACTTCCGAAACACCTCGATGATCCGTCTTCCATTTCATAAAATATGTTGGCTCACCGAAATAAATTAAAATAAAAAAATGCTGGAATTTGTGAAAAATAAAATATTTTTGTGATTTTTGAAAAATAATTTATAATATGTGGAGTATAATATATAAACTAATAATATATAATATAAAATAAATTTATGCTACTTGGTCCAATCAGTTCAAACATGCAAGCAATCAAGATTAAGTTTAAGACATAAATTTAGATAGAAGCATACCCAAATCTCGCAATGATTGAATAATCAATCTTGGTTGTTGTGGTTGATTGAACCCTTCCGATTTTTCAAGATGTTTTGAGGAGAAATACTAGCATTAAACTTTAGTGAAGCTTGATCATACCTGCTCCAACCTCATCTTTTCGAATTGTTCTCTTGGAAGCGGTTTGGTCATAATATCTGCAACTTGATCACTAGTATTGACATGTTTAACAATAATATTTTTATGCTCTACGTTATCCTTAAGAAAATGGTGTCTAATATGAATATGTTTAACTCTAGAATGATGCACTGGATCTTTAGAAATGCAAATAGCACTAGTATTATCACAATAAATAGGAACACATTTAAGTTTAATACCAAAATCTCTTAGCTGTTGTTTAATCCAAAGCATTTGGGAACAGCAGGCTGCTGCTGCCACGTATTCAGCTTCTGCAGAGGATAAAGCTACTGTGTTCTGTTTCTTGGAACTCCATGATACCAAACAAGATCCAAGAAACTGTACCATTCTTGAAGTGCTTTTTCTATTCACAAGATCACCTGCATAATCTGCATCACTATACCCTTTCAAGTCATAGACATCACTTTTAGGATAAAATAGGGATAAGTCATCTGTTCCCTTTAAGTATCTTAGAATCCTTTTAACTGCCGTATGATGTGATTCTTTAGGATTTGATTGAAATCTAGCACACAAACCAACACTAAAGGATATATCAGGTTTACTAGCTGTTAAGTATAGTAGAGATCCTATCATGCCTCTATACATCGTTTGGTCAACATTAATACCGTTAGAGTCTTCGTCTAATCTAATGTTAGTGGCCATGGGTGTATGGTTTGTCTTAGCATTATCTAGTCCATATTTCTTTAGAAGTTCTTTTATGTATTTTTGTTGATGAATAAAGATACCGTTAGCAGTTTGTTTAATTTTCAAACCAAGGAAGAAATTTAATTCTCCCATCATACTCATTTCAAATTCATTACTCATTAGGTTAGCAAATTCCTTACATAACGATTCGTTAGTAGCACAAAAAATAATATCATCAACATATATTTGAACAACTAAAATATTCGAACCTTTATTCTTAAAGAATAAGGTTTTATCAATTTTACCACGTATTAACTTGTTATCAATCCAAAACTTAGATAATCTCTCGTACCATTGTCTAGGAGCTTGTTTTAGCCCATAAAGAGCTTTATCAAGCTTGTAGACGTGATCTAGAGAAATTGGGTTTTCAAAGCCAGGTGGTTATTCCACAAACACTTCTTCTTCTAGAAACCCGTTTAAGAATGCACATTTTACGTCCATTTGATATAATTTAAAATTCATGAAAGCATCAAATGAAATAAGAATTCTAATAGCTTCTAATCTAGCTACGGGAGCAAAAGTTTCAGTATAGTCAATACCTTCTTGTTTATTGTATCCTTTTACCACTAACCTTGCTTTGTTTCTAACGATTGTTCCATGTTCATCCAGCTTGTTCCTGAATACCCATTTCAGCCCAATTATCTTCTTGTTCTTAGGTTTAGGTTCCAAGTGCCATACTTTGTTTCTTTCAAACTCATTCAATTCGTCTTGCATAGCTACCACCCAATCCGAGTCTTGTAAAGCTTCTTCATGATTCTTGGGTTCCATTGTTGAAAGAAAAGCAAAGTGTGCACAAAAGTTTCTCATTTGTGACCTTGTTTGTATGCCTTTGTTCATGTCGCTTATGATCAAGTCAAGTGGATGTGATTTTTGGTGTTTCCACGGTCTTGGAACAAAGTCTCTAGTGGGGACAGACGTGGAAGCAGGCTCACTGACTTGATTCTGATTTGGTTCATCATTATTTCTTTCTTCTTGAATTTCTCTTGGGATATCTGGATTAGGAACTGCAGGCTGTTCCAATTCTGCCTGAGGCTCCTGTTCTTGATTTGGTTCAATATTCTGAACATGTTGTTGTTCTTCTTGATCTTGCTCCTTTTGCATAAGTTCTTCATCGTCCAAATCAGCAAGACCTATTTTAAAATCACCTGTTTCTTGTTAACTTGTCATAAAGTTAGTTTCATCAAATATTATGTGAACAGATTCCTCAACACACATGGTTTTCTTATTATAAACTCTATATGCTTTACTATGAGATGAATAGCCAAGAAATACCGCTTCATCACTTCTTTCATCGAATTTACCTATATTTCGTTTTTCATTGACATGCACAAAACATCGACATCCAAAGACTCGAAAATATGAAATATTAGGTTTAATTCCTTTAGATAATTCATAGGGGGTTTTAGACGTGATAGGTCTAATTAAGACGCGATTTAATATATAGCATGCAGTATTAACGGCTTCGGCCCAAAAATTTCTAGGTAAACTACTAGCAATCAACATAGTTCTAGCCATTTCCTCTAAAGTTCTATTTTTACGTTCAACCACACCATTTTGTTGTGGTGTTCTAGGTGCGGAGAAATTGTGACTTAAACCATGCTCATTACAATAATCCATAAACTTTGAATTTTCAAATTCTTTACCATGATCCGATCTTATGTGGACTAGTTGATTGTTACTAGATTTCTGAATTTTAGTAGCGAATGCAAAAAATTCATCAAAGGCCTCGTCTTTGCTAAACAAAAATAAAGTCCATGTAAATCTACTGTAATCATCAACTATAACGAAAACATATCGCTTACCGCTGCGACTTTGTATTCTCATAGGTCCACAAAGATCCATATGAATTAATTCAAGTGGTCTTGAGGTGGTCACGACATTTTTAGGTTTGAAGGATGACCTTGCATGTTTTCCTTTAGCACAAGGATCACATACTTCATTCTTTTGAAATTTTAGGAACGGTAATCCTCTTACTAGGTCTTTAGTTCGTAAATTATTAAGCAATGAAAAACTAGCATGACCTAATCGTTTATGCCAAAGAAGAGGGTCATCTTCTATAACGCTCAGACATGTTAGACTGGTTTTAGGAACAGTGTGCAGGTCCACCACGTAGGTGTTCCCTTTTCTGATCCCTTCCAGAATGATGTCTCCTTTGTCGTTCCTAGAAATGATGCGCTTTTCTGAAGTAAAGTTTACAGAGTTACCTTTGTCGCAAAATTGAGAAATACTTAAAAGATTGTGCTTTAAATTCTCGACCAAAAATACATTATCTATAGCATGGGAACTTGACCTTCCTATTTTGCCTTTTGCAATGATTTCACCTTTCATGTTGTCGCCAAAGGTCACCGTTCCTCCATCATAGGCTTCCAGTGAGAGAAATTTTGATCTATCGCCTGTCATGTGCTTGGAACAACCACTGTCGAGATACCATGAGCTGTTCCCCCTCACTAGAACCTGCAAAACGAAATTAGTTGTTAGAGGGTGGAACCCAGCCATCCTTGGGTTCCATGTCGATTATACAAGAATCATATTTCTTAATCCAAACTCTATCGACATATATTTGGTTCGTTTTGTTATGCTGTTCCCTTTTTAAACATTGATGTTTCAGGTGCCCAGTTTTGCCACAAAAGGAACAGACCTTTTTACTTGGGAGATCAACGTAGACCTTTTTCTTTTTATCATGTTTGTCATATCCTAGACCTTCGGTTCCTTTGGTTCTAGCATTAAGAATCCATTTGGGAACTTTTTTGATTTTCCCTTTTTCTCTTGATTTCAATTCAAGCTTAAGTCGATCATTTTCTTTTAAGGCGGATTCTAGGTCTAATTTCATTTGTAGAAGGACACATTTAATTTCTTTATTAGACTCGTAATTTACTTCCATCTCAAATTGCTTAAGTTGATTTAATTCAATATTTAACAGGATGTTTTCTTCTTTAACCTTTTCTATAGCTTCTTTTAACATCACATTATTATCAAGCAATTCAAAGAATCGAGTTTGCACATCGGACCTAAAAGAATTAAGGTAGGATATTTGGTCTTTACACGCTTTAAGGTCTTTTTCAGTTTTGAGACAGATGGCTATTTGTTTTTCTAAATTTTCGTGAGATTCTAAAATCATTTTAATTAATATATGTTTATCCAATTTAAATAAATAATCAGAAAATGGATCAGAAGACAGTACCTCTTTTCCTTTAGCCTTTTCATCATGCGTCGCCATGAGACAAAGATTGGCTACTTCTTCTTCTTCAATGGGAGCTTCGGTTTCGGTTTCGCTTTCGGATTCTCCCCATGCAGCTATCATGGCTTTGCGTAAATCGGCTTTGTTGAAGTTTCCTTTTGTAGGTTGTCTTCCTGTTTCTCTTGCTTTCCTTTTGCCTTTCTCATTTTTCCATAATGGGCAATCCTTGATTAAATGCTCGGTACTTCCACATTTGTAGCATTCATATGTTTTGGAATTTGAAGTTCCTCTTTCTTTGTTGTTTCTTTGATTTTTATACTTGTTGTTCCTGAAGAACTTCTTGAACCTACGTACCAGCAAGGCTGCCTCTTCCTCATCAGTTTCTGATTCTTCTTGATCGTTTGCTGTCAGAGCCAGACCCTTGTTCCTAGAACTGTCAGTTGTTCCCAAATGTAATTCATGAGTCATAAGGGAACCAGCCAACTCTTTCAGATTAAACTTTGTGAAATCTTTAGATTCTTGAATGGCTGTGACCTTCGCTCTCCAACGATCATCTTGAGGTAGGCTTCTTAGGATTTTTCGCACTTGTTCATGTGAGGGAATTAGCCTTCCAAGGGAGACAAGCTCATTTGTGATATTCGTGAACCTAGTAAACATTTCTTGAATGCTTTCTTTAGGTTCCATCACGAATCTTTCGTATTTGGACATGAGCAAATCAATCTTGGAACGCTTAACTTCACTCGTTCCTTCGTGGGTAACCTCCAGCAGATCCCAAATTTGTTTTGCGGTTCTGCATCCCATAATGCGATTATGTTCATTTGGACCAAGCCCACAATGAAGCAATTTAATAGCAAGAGCGTTCATTTCCATCTTTTGAAAATCTTCTTTCTCATATTCTGTGATAGTTTTGGGAACAGTCTCGTTATTGGAGTTGGTAGTTGTTACCTCAAAATCTCCAATTTCGATGACTCTCCAAAATTGATAATTTTCGGCTTTGATGAAGATATCCATCCTGTTTTTCCAATATGTAGAGAATTTGCCATCGAACATTGGTGGTCTCTGAGTAGAGTACCCTTCTTCCATGCGCTCGTTCATTTTCATCATCTCTAATAAACCAAGATACGGCTCTCAGGGTTTCCTGATCAAATGAGGAACAGGGCTCTAATACCAATTGTAGAAACACTTAGAGACAATGAACTGCAACAAGAGGGGGGTGAATTATTGCTTTTGCCCTTAGAGTATTTTTTGCCCTTTTTCTTGCGGAATTTGAATAATAAAAATACTCAAGACAATTTAAAGAAAATTAAAAGGAACACCAAGATTTAACGTGGGAAAAAGAACCACGACCCACTAGGGATTTCTTTTTTCTATTATTTTATGTAAATCACTTCTCTATTACATAAAATAATTTCTCATACTCTTTCTTTTCTCTCGGTAACTGCTTACCGTTTCTCTATTCTCCTTCTCTCTACTCCTTTAGACTTACCCAAGTCTAATTACAAATTCACTCAAATAAACCCTTACAAGATTTATCTAAAATGGATGAATCAAACCAAGAATTGCACAAGGATTAAATCTTGAAATTAATTAGCAATTAAAACCGATCAAGATTTCTCCTTCTTTGATTTTGAAAAACTCACGAAATATTTTGGGCACAAATATTTTCGGAAAAAATATTTTTCTCTCAAATGATCACCAAATGTGCCGGTTGTGGAAAAATCATTTAAATAGATTTTTAGATCTAGTTTAGCCATAATCCCATGATCAAAGATTGTGGGAGTTGTGGGCTAGTTACAAGAGAGAGTGGTGAGGAAAGCTTGGTGGTTACTCCAAGTTTTCTTGTCTTCTAGCTAAAAATAGCTAAGACAATTTTAAGAAAACTAATTTTAAGATCTAAATTAAAAAGTTAGTTATTTTTAATTCAAGATCTAGATTTAAAATAATTTTAAGAAAACTACCTTGTGCAACTTAGTTTATATCACCCGTACAACAAATCTAAAAAAGAAAAATAAAAATTAAAAATTATTTTCTTAATTATTTTTGCTGACTTCTTCTCTGACCGCTGATCTGGGAACACTATACTGTCTCCGATTGACCAATCTTGGAACTTTGACTTGATCTTGGAACAGTTACTTAGTAATCCCTTTTCAACGCTTAATGGTCCATCAACGACCCTTTTAAAGATCGGATATTTGACCTATCAAAACAATCTTAAAGACATAATATGTTTGTTTATTTAAAGTTTATGTTATCATCAAAACCAAATGGGCCAACATTTCTTAAGCTCTGCATAAGGACCTATATCACTTAAGGTTTTAATAAGGACATATGCCTGCTTAGGTAGTGTGTTATAATCCGAGTTGCCATGATACTTATTTAGGTGGCAGTTCTCCATGCTTACACGGAGACGATGTATGTATGAAGGAATGAGTTCTCCTGCTTTCATCGAAAGGTGGTACGGCGCATCACGAGAGTTCCTAACACTCTTCCTAGCAGTGCGACGGAAACGAGGCATCTAAAAATAACAAAAGACAACGAAAATGAAAATACAATTAAGAGAAATACATACTACTACTAAGTACTTGAAAGTACTTCATAACATTAAGCTCGCTTGTCCCCACTCTCATAATTTATTTATTTAACTTACTTAAATTATTCAAGATGATTATACTTTATACCATTTAACCTATTTTAATTTAAACTTTTATAAACTTTAAATCCTAAACAACTTTAGCTTTGACCAAAACGAACTTAAGCTACTGATACCACTTTGTAACACCCCTATAACTAGGCCGACTTTTAAAAACACTTTTAAAGAAAAACCTGAGCCAAAACCTACTCATGGGAGAGTTACCGCCACATCTATTTCTAAGAAAATAAATGTAAGTATTAACGACTACGAAAATAACTTAATAAAACTTAAACCCCACAAAAGGGTCTTACAACATAAGAAAAGACTTAAACGCAATATGTGTCCATATAAAGCTTAAACAACTGAAAATATAATAAACTGACATATGACTCTAATAATGGTTATAACTCTAGGTGATCCTCACTCCACAATCCCCACGTGATCAACCACATGCAAAAATAAGAAGACAAGAAGACAATCAGATAAACTGAGTAATTCTAACTCCATTCCGTAAAACAATTAAGTTTGAAATAAATTTAAGAAAACAAAATATAATTGAATTCAAAATAATTTTGAAAAATAATATATAGATGGTTAAATTTCAATTTGTATAAACAAAATGAATTCACAAAAACCAATTAATTAATTTGATATTTAATGATGACAACACATATATACAATTTTAATTTGAGGGAACGAGAATGCCAGTAGGCCGAAGCTTTACCCCTAGACCTACTTCAACAAGAGCTCATCACCCCAAATAATTCATCAAGGCCAGTAGAGTAGTCTTAGGTAATCCCTAGTGTGCACACCCCTTCTACTCGGATCACAACAAATAGAAGGAAAGACCAAACATCGTATCAAGTATCATAAATAACCATACACGTCGGCAGCTATACTAACCGAATAGGGCAACATGTTCATCACTCTCATACAGGATCACAACAAATATAAGAGCTTCATTCCCATCGTGTTACACTTTACGTGATTTAATATATTTTAATAATTAGTCGCGAGCACATAAAATATCGCCAAACATTACATTATACATTTTATATAATGATCATAAATTTTCTCAATAAATACATATCTCAGAAATATCCAACTGAAATCTTATCCAAGAAATCTCCATTTTAGTATCAATCGGTGACAACAACAATTAAAATCATAAATATTTCTCTTTTGACTCAAATCGTCTTTTAAAACCATTATTAAAATAATAGTATAACTTCCATAAAATAATAAGATAAATATTTTTCTTTCAAATTTAAACCGTATCAAATTTTTTTATTAAAAAAATATTCAATTTATCACAATTATAAATTCTAAGTTTGACAACAATAATTGTAAGAATAATTTTGAGAATTGAATATATAAAACAAAGTATCACGCAAAAATAATATCATATAAAATCAAACATCTCATTTAAACACATTAATTATCACTTAGCACATAATACTAACGGGATAATCCTAATTAGCTGGACATTGAGAATTACCTTGTCACGCGATCCTAGACAAACGTACGCTCGTAATAATCTCGATCTACGAATCCTCCGTCTACACGATAAAATAATATATCTTAGATCAATACCCCAAATCAACCCAAACGAAATAAATAATTTAAAAGACTCTCAATTAAATATAATTTATTTAAAAAGAACAATCTTAAAATGGTACTTTAAACTTTTAAAGGTTAAAGACGGAAGAATATATAAAACAAAGTATCTCGCGGACCCAAACAACACAACTTCCTAACTCCCATTTCAAAGACACATGGGCATCAATAAACGAGGCCATTGTTGTACGAATTAGGATGCAAGCAGAAGTAATACTATATATTCACTCCCCGTGGCTCCGTTTCAACCTTCAAAACCGACCCCCATAACTCGCCGATTTTCGGGATATTTTCAAAATTCCAACATTTAGGGTGAATTCCAGAGCATTCCACATAAGCGATCCGTTCATTACATTCCTCGGCATCCGTCCACTGATGCACATGTTTGAAAGACTTCCACAATGGCGAGGCCCCGTCCACTGCTTCCAAGACCGCCTCCTCCGATTCCAAGAAAAGAATTAATTTGAAAGGGGATAGGACCGAATGACATACGAACGGAATATCGGCCTCGATATCTTTTAAAGGTTAAAGACGGAAGAATAGCTTTTGGAGAAAAGACAAAAGTTTAAATAATAATAAAAAGGGTTTATAAAAAAAAAGAGAAAAGAGAAATAAAAAAAGAAGTTACTAGGTATTAGAAACCCACGAACAAAACAGAGAAAAGAAGGAAAGAGAGAGAGAGAGAAAAGAAGAAAGAGAAAGGAAGAGGAAGAAAGCGGCATCCCAGGGGCTCTCATCTCACCGCAAAAAAATCAGAATACATATTTATTTATTTTTCTTCTTCAATTTCAAATTTAAAAGGGATAAAACACATTACATATAATGGGATTTCTACCTTTGAACTCTTTTTTTTTTTTTTTCTTTCTTCTATGAACAATTGTAGTATTCAGAATAATTTGTGGAAAGAAAATTTGTGAGGGTAGGTATAAAATCTGAGTAGAGTTGTATTTATAAGGTTGGGCAAGAGGTTATAAATTTTAGTGTTAGACCAGACCAAGCCGGACCATGTGCACCATTATTATTAAGGGTATATACTTCAAAAGCCCTTATTGTGATATCATCATATTTTATTACAATTACCAATTCATCTTCCTCATTTAACTATTGTCATATTATCATATTTAATTATCATTATTGCATTTATTCATCACAATTTATGAGATCTACTGTACAGAGTTAACTGTCCTCACATCTTTCCATTCCAATAGTATTATTGTTAGAGTTATCCAGTTTTGGTTAAACAATATTTATTGACTACTAGAATGTTTCACATAAAAATAGTAAAGAATATATCACATGCTTAAACAATAATGCATTTATTTAGTGTTTGTAAGCGCGAAATATTTTCATAGAATATATATTAAATTGGAAAGAAAATTTGCTAAAGGGAAAATTTTATCGGGTGGCAATCAGACCGGCCTTGCTATATGGGACAGAATGTTGGCCTGTAAAGAAGAGTTTTGAACATAAGATGGAAGTCACAGAGATGCGTATGTTGAGGTGGATGTGTGGTCATACTTTATTGGATCGAATTAGGAACCGAGAGTTCAGAGACAGACTAGGGGTTGCTCCTATCTCTGGAAAAATGCGCGAAGGAAGATTGAGGTGGTTCGGACATGTAAGAAGAAAGACTTTTGATGCCCCCGTGAGGAGAGTTGAAAGCTTTATAGTAGAAGGTAAGAGGGGTCGAGGTAGACCTAAGAAAACTTGGGACGAGCAAATAAGAATGGACTTGCGTGAGTTAAACCTCTCGGAGGACCTGACTAGGGATAGGAGTAGTTGGAGGCGTCATATCCAGGTTTTAGACTCAGGCTTTTCTCATTAGAGTCTTTTTAGGCGCTCGTGTTTCTTCTTGTCTGCTATAGTCTCTTATGTGTCTTGCTTAGTTCCCTCGTCTTAAGTCTATTTGTGTTACATGCGTTTTGGATCTTTTATGTGGCCTTTTCTCTCATTACGTGGCAGGTATGTAATCTCTACCTTTCCTTATCTTTTTCGGAGCCGGGGGACTCCTTGCTTTGGCCGTGCTCTCCTTCACGGGTATGAGTTGCCGCCGTCCTTCCCTCCCCAGACCCTGTCCATAGATTTTCTATGTGCGGGATATACTGAGTAGGATGATGATGATGATATATTAAATTGGAAAAAAAAAATTAAAATAAAAAACCGTAAACCAGACTAGACAAAATCGTTGTAGAACGGTTTGGTCCGGTCCGGTCTGACACTTTCAACGGTCCGGTCCGGTCTTTAAATTTTTCAGACCGGAATTTTTTTTTGCGTCTGGTTTTAGTGTTAGACCAGACGAAATCGGACCGTGTGTGTTAGACCAGACGAAATCGGACCGTGTGCACCATTATTATTAAGGGTATATACTTTGAAAGGCCTTATTGTGTAATTATCATATTTTTTATTACAATTACCTATTCATCTTCCTCATGTAACTATTGTTATATTATCATATTTAATTATCATTACTGTATTTATTCATCACAATTTATGAGATCTACCGTACACAATTAACTGTTTTCTCATCTTCCCATTTTTTTTTCTCTATAAACACAATTGCTGTGAAGAGCCAACACATTCATCAAAATATTGCACTTATCTTTCTCATTCCAATAGTATTATTGTTAGAGTTATCCAGTTATGGTTAAACAATATTTATGTTTAAACAATCTTTATTGACTACTAGAATGTTTCACACAAAAATGGTAAAAAATATATCCAATGCATAAATCAGCTGTTGTGCTCCTTCCAATTTAGTCCTATATATTGATGTTTTTGGTCATCAATTATAGGAGCATGATTTATAAAATCCTCTTTTCTTCTTAACTTCTTTCTTTCTCACCTCAAAGAATTAATTTTTTTTCATATCTTTTCAATATAATTATTCTAGTTTTACTTTCTATATCTTCTTTAAACTTTGATTCTGATGAAATTTTATCTAAATTTAAATTTTCAAATGAAATCATGATTCCCAGACATGATATAGATGAATTCTAACAAATCTTGAAAAAGTCAAATTCTAACACCTAGACCAAGTCTTCCACGCGTTACAAAAACTCAAATTCTAACACCTTGACCAAGTCTTCTACCATCTTGACTGGAGTCTTCCAAATTCCAAGTATCAATAATTTTAGGTTAATCTCTTGCTAATGGTTAAGAATAAAGGTTAAATCAATAATTCAATTAAATATGGAATGATAAGAATATAATTAAACCAATTAGATGCATATATGACTAATAGATTAATTAATCACTTTATACAAAGTTAAATTGTAAGTCTAAATCAATTAGTTTCTTATTTTCAATGTAACAGGAAAGTGTAAATAGTGAGGTGAATGTGGAAGAACATGAATACTTAAGCTAAATTCAACAACATTTCCATCAATTCAATCATCAATTTCTGGAATTGAAACTAAACAGTGCACATTAAATTAGAATAGTTGAGTAAGAATTAATACCTTGATTGCAAAATGTGATACTTCTATTACTTCTTGAAGATGAATAGTTGAAAACAATAGATTGTTTGAAGAACTTAATACTACTACTTTCTAAGAATTAAAAAATGTAGGTGGAGTTTGCTTTCTTGTATCTTGAATTGAGAATTTGAGATTGCTAACAATGGAGGAGAAGAACCTTATTTATAGGAGAGCAAGATCAATTGTGACCACTAATTTATATTCTTTACCATTTTTGTTCAAGCATGAGATATATTCTTTACCATTTTTATGTGATATGTTATAGTAGTCAATATAGGTTGTCTAACCATAACTGGATAACACTAACAATAATACTATTGGAATGGGAAAGATAAGTTCAGTATTTTAATGAATGTCTTAGCTCTTCATAGCAAGTGTGTTTATAGAGAAAAATATGGGAAGATGAGAGGGCACTTAATTGTGTACGGTAGATCTCATAAACTGTGATGAATAAATACAATAATCATAATTAAATATGATAATATGACAATAGTTAAATCAGGAAGATGAATAGGTAATTGTAATTAAATATGATAATATCACAATAAGGCATTTCGAAGTATATACCTGTGATAATAATGGTGCACACGTTACGGTTTGGTCTGGTCTAACACTAAAATTCGACCAAACCAAAAATTTCGATTTGATAAATTTTTAGACCGGACCGGACAGATTAAAATGTCAGACCGGACAGGACAACGATTTGTTCTAGTTTGGTTTACGGTTTTTTTATATTTTTTTCCAATTAAATATATGTTCTATGAAAATATTTCGCACTTACTAACACTAAATAATCGCATTATTGTTTAAGCATGTGATATATATTCTTTACTATTTATTATATGATGATTGTATCAATCATCCATATCTACTAGGGTGAGGGCGTTTGCATTGATTTTTAGCTACCTTTTGTCCTTCCTTAGTTTAGGTATAAAACAAGTTTAAAACTTAATTAAAGTTACTAATAAAAATATACTAATTAAATATTTTAGATAAAAGTGTCAAAGTCTTAAAAATAATCGTTAACGAAATTAAAAAAATAATTTTAAACGTGAAGTTTTAGTAAACCGTAACCTAGATAAATGATTTTGAAGTTTTCGTAATATAAAGAAATAATTGAAACTTTTGGGCTCATAAAAATCAATATTTAGAGGTAATAAAATTTAAATTTTAAATTCGGGAAAATTTAAGAAGTTGGACAAGTAAATAAATAAAATAAAATAAAATAAATAATACACAGCTCCGAAATTGATTCAGAGATAAAATCGATTTGGAGGTTAATAGACATTTGAAATTCAATCGAAAAGGAATAACAAGATTTTTAGGAATTTAATAAAAGTTGGAGCTTAATAATTAAGAATTAGGAATAAACTGAATGAAATAAATAAATAAATAAATAAATAATCGAAAGTGATTAATCGAACGGTGAAAATTGAAATTTCGAGTCTGTTACACAATTTATATGTATTATTGCTTGTTGATTAGTATAGTTAAAACATATATATTACGTATTTGACTAATAATAATCGAATGCGGGCATAAGGCGTTCCAATTGTCATCAGCTCCAGCCAAGAGGAGCCTGTACGGAAGATTGCCCAAGGATTATTGCTAGGAACACAGTTTCAACAATTCATTCCAGTAGTTGATGTGCCTGACACCACTATGGACGCTCAAGGGTCATCTCCTCCTCATGCCAACATTCATCTAGAGGAGGTAGATTTGACGTGCCCCAACTATGGGTCTGGGTCCTCACAAGGTGCTGGATCATCCCAATATCAATCACCTCCCCTACCCAAGCGTCATGTGACCGCCTCTTACTGTTGTAGGAGGCGTTGTAGACCATCACAGTTAGAGATTGTCCAATAGGAGATTAACATTAGGATACTGTTTATTTACTAATTATTTGAACATATTGGACATTTTTCACATTGGAACTTTTGTGTGTAGTTTGTAATATATATGTAGATCTATATATGTTTATTGTAGCATTAGTTTAGCGTTTATTATGAATGAAATGATGAATCATTACGCCATGAATTAAGCTTGCCTTTCAACACAATTTCATTCAACACATAATGTTCACTACTAGAAAATTCAACACAATTTGATTCATATTCAACCATTTCATATCAAATTACATAGTTTGTTCAATAACTTAAACCACCGGTAACTAAGCTTGCTTCTTAAACTTTCTCATAATTCTTTCAGTCTCTTGTTTCCTATGTGCCATATCATCGATTTGTCTCTTGAGATTGAATATCTCATCTTTAAGCTCTTGTTTTTCTTTTTCAAGCCGTATTATTACGTCTCTCTGCCATTTCGTACCATCTAGAGCAATCCACCTAAAGTATGTGCAACCAAATTCTTTATACAAGTAGAATGGACAAACAACATATTCACGGCAGAGATCAATGTCGCTCTAATTTGTATTAATCTCAACTTCATAACCACAATCACAAAGCTCTTTAATGGAATGCTCTTGTGAGATCTACATAACACATGTTTTAGTAACATAATTAGTTATTCAAAAACATTACTCATACATATAAATTGAAAATAATATTAACATGATAATTATATATATTACCTTCAAAACTGATTAGCTTGAACAAGAATGATGGAGTTTTAATGAAATGAAGTAGGGAAATGATGGAGTTATTTATAGAACATAATAACAACGACTATTTTATGGGGCATAACGACTATTTTATGGGGCATAACGGCTATTTTTACATTTTGCAACGACTAGTTTAAACTTTAAAGCATAAAAAGTCAAAATAAGTCAAACATTAACTCGCTGTTAATAACAGCGAGCATAAGCAAAAGAGGAAGACATAAAACACTGTTAGTAACAGCGAGGTATGCTTTGACTTGTTTGACCATAAGATGAGCACATTGACTTGTTTGACCATAAACACCTTACTCGCTGTTATTAGCAGCGATATTTTGCTTTCTGTACCATTTATCATAACTCGCTGTTAATAACAGTGCCTTAACAACAAGCCTAGCTTTAGAGCTAAAGACGCTTATTTTGGAATAAAGGTTTGAACGAGGCTCATATGTTGACTTAAGTTTGCAAAATGTGTTAGTTTTTTCAAATTTTCGTTCAAAGTTAACCAAAATTTCGCCCGACCCAAAAATGTCATCTTAACCCGACCCAAAACAAGAAAACTCAAATAAGCCCTGGGTAGTGGGTTGTGTGCTTAAACGCTTAACAAAAGAACGCTTAACCTTGTCTCCTGAAGGTGAACAAAAAATGGGGAAGAAGAAGAAATCCATTGATGGAAACAAAAGCGAGCACTGCCCAGCAACTGTTTTTGTTTCCAATTTGCCTTTCTCTTTCACAAATTCTCAACTGGAGGAAACTTTCAGTGATGTTGGCCCTATACGCCGCTCTTTCATGGTTACAACCAAAGGTTTTTTTTCTTTTCTTTTTTTTTTTTTTTTTATATTTCTGAACTTTCTATTTGAGGATTCATATGAGTTTTCATAAATATTACATTCAAGGTTTTTTTTTTTATGCAAAGCTATGGCTTTTGAAACTGTATTGCAGGAAAACGTGAGTATTATATTTTTTTGTGCTGATTTGGGATTGGATAAGTAATTTAGTTATTGTGGCTTGGCATATGGTTATAATGTATTGGGTTTATCATAAATTTGATTAAATTTTACAACGGTGATTCATTTATGCAAAGCTAAAATTTTGTGAATTTGCAGGAAATTGTAAGTATTATGATTTTAATCGGGTTGATTTTGCCTTTTGTAAGTTTTTTCATGCTGATTCGGGATTGGAGAAGTAATTTAGTTATGGAAGTGAGTTGTTATATGAATTGTATTGCAGGAAATTGTGAGTTTTATAATTTATAATTGTGATTGGAGAAGGAAATTGATTGTATTTATGAGCTGATATTTGATTAGAATGCTAACTTGCATTTGCATATTGGGGGTATTGTATTTACGAGTAAATTTTTGGAACTCGGGATTATTTGGTGTAATGTTAGGCTTTTGTGAGATATAGGACTGTAGTAAAGTTAGGAAAATCAGTTATGCAAGTTATTTATGTTAATAGGTTGGAATTTGCTTGGAAATAAGTGTAATAACTCATTCTGTATTATGGGTGTATTTGCAGGTTCAACAGAACACCGAGGCTTTGGTTTTGTTCAATTGTAAGTTGAATTGGGTATTAGTATTGTTGGATGTCTTATCGTTGAATTGATTATAATATGGTTAACAGATGGTGAAATCCCTCGTGAATTTAAATATACCCTTGTTAGGATAATGGGCCAACTTTCTATACCTGAATAGCTCGCTGGACTAACTGATTTTTTGAGCTTTACTAGAGGCATCACATTTGTTTTTTTTTTTTTATTATAATTTTATTTTGTGGATGTAATTAAACTACAGTGCTACTGCTGAGGATGCTGACCGCGCTATTGAGATGAAAAATGGCTCCTCCGTAGATGGACGGAAAGTGGTGGTGAAACATGCTACTCATCGTGCTCCCTTGGAGCAACGCCGCTCTAAACAAAATCCAGGTTGGTTGCCTCTACATGTTTGGCTGAATTGACCTTTCAAGCAGGCTGCTGCTATGTGTTAGCTTGGTCAAGTCTGACTTGTTATATACTAGTAGCAGTATCACTTTTAGTTTAACTCAAGAAATGCTAAAACTTATGCTTTGTGTATATGAGCAGCTGAATCAAATGATGCAGATAAGACGATAGATGAGAAGGATAGTGCTCCAATTGGGGCTGAAAAACAAGAAAACTGTCCAAGTAAACCTGAATCAGGTCAATATTTTAAAACATAGGCGCTGTATAAGTTTTTAATTTTTTACTTGATCTTGTTTGTTTAAGATCACCTGTTTGTCATTGTGACGTACTTGAGGTCTTGGAGATATTTTAGGTAAATTGCTCCCGCCACCAAAGAAAGCAAAGAAACTCTCTGTTGATCTAGCTGATGTAGGAAAATCTTCAGAGAAACAAAGGTATTCAATTGCAATATCTTTTGCTTTTTGTTTTCTTATTTAGCATTAAATTTGACGAAAAATTTTCAATAGTCCCAATTATATCTTCTCATAATAATTCTAATTATAAACTGTTTTAGAATGATCCTAACTTTGGAGGGTATATTCTTGAGGTGATCTCGAGATTCAAAAGTTGAAACAACCAGTTTACTAAGTTAAACATTGTCTTATCAGGTTTTAGCTGGCTAAGTATAAGATGGAAAATGATAAAAGGATGCAGAGCATTGAAATTACAACCAAAGTCCACTGTTGGAACATGTTTTTAGCCATTTAGGATGATTTTGAAAAGTTATTTAGATTCTACTATTCTAGAATTATCTATAATTTCGATTGGTATGAAAATACCAGTTTTGGTTGGGATTATTTTTTGTCTATTTGACTTAAAATGTACGGCGTTAATGATCGATGGAATGCATTTATATTTTGGTAATTGAATGGCTTGTACTTATGAGTGTTGATGCAAATGAGGATTGGGGTATTTCATTGTCTGAAATCAGGAAGATTATTTCTTGTGTGTATGTATATTGATATGAATCTGAAATTCTTCGTGAAACTTATTTGTAATCTATAAAGGGTGGCAAGAACTGTTATAATTGGGGGCCTTTTAAATGTTGATATGGCCGAGGAGGTCTTACGACAAGCCAAGGAGATTGATGGAGATTGTTCGGTCACCTACCCACTTCCAAAACAAGAGCTACAACACCATGGTAATTAATTTTAAATCTATACACCTTCTTTCATCTTTCTTCCTTGGATTATGGAATGTAATTAAATCTAGACCTAAGGCCTCTAAGCCAAAAGTAAAAGAGTAATTGTATGATCTTACCCTACAAAGAAATGGTGTACTTGGCTTTGTTGGATTCTAGGATTTGTTTAAGCATATTCAAGCTTGGCATCGAAGGTCTGGATAGAGATCATTACAAGTAAATTAAAAGGGGGTTTGTTGGTGCTTTCTTTTTGGCTTTTATTTTCTTGCAGCCTAATTTGGGGTTCACTCTTCCTTATAGTGTGAATATTCTCAGACTCGAACCTCAATAGATTTATACTAACTTTTATCGCCTTTTTTATTATTCAGATTCATACAAGAGTCTTTAATTACTCTTTATCCCTAAACTCACTTTATAAAGGTACAAGTGTCTTAAACTGATTGACAATTGACTTATAAATGGGGCTCAACAAGAGTCTTAAAGTGACCTTTGAATTACAAAGACTTCATTCAAAACTATTGTTACACATGGTACACATTATTGGTTAGTCTTGTCTCAAGATTCTCTCTAAGACTCCGTTCAAGACTTGGATAATGATAATCTTCCCCTTATATGAGGGTGGCTCTACTTGTACCTTGGAGCCTTATCTTTTGATAGGATAAAAGGTGATTGGGTAGTTCTGAGCTACCTTCACCCCATTCCCCACATAAAATATTTTATAAGGTATGTCTATGTATCTTTTCCGCTTAAGATGTGATACAAAGAAAAGGCAACTTAATTAGTCTTTACTCTTGGACTATTTGTAGCACTTATAAGAGACTTTTGTGCCTCTGAATTTTCAGATGCTGACATTTTAGAATTGTTTTAGGGCTTGCTCAGGATGGATGCAAAGCGGAAGCAGCAGCTGTACTTTATGCAAGTATTAGATCAGCACGTGCTGCTGTTGTAGCCTTACACCAAAAAGAAGTTAGCGGTGCAACAGTGTGGGTTCGTCAGCTTGGTGGGGAGGTAGCCCATCTTTATATTTATAAACTTTGATCCTAGTTATGAATCTTACTTTTGCTCAATACGCATTCTACCTGTTCTCCAAAATCGCGTTGTACTTTGGGGTATCATCACGTACTAATTATTAGAAAATTTTATCTAGTTGTTGATCGAGTTCGTCAAGATCAGTGAATTGTGGACTTTGAACCATTATTTCATTATGGGTTTATGAATTTGTTGGCATGACCTGGACATTTGTATGTTAAGTTTTAGTGCTCATTGTGCTCTTTTATTTGCACAAACTCCAAGTGATGTCACTATGATTTGAAATGGGATGACGATGACAACTAACGTATAACAGTTGACTATTCGATCTTTGATATGGAAGTGCCAACTGAATGAAGGAATGTATTGGTAGATTTTAAATAAGCAACCTACTAATGAGCGCTCAAGTGAGGGGTTGACTTTCTTTGCACTGTAGATTTACTTGTGTGATTAAAGTCATTAAATGTGATAATTGTGATATTACAATGTTTAATCCCCTTTGGTCTCATTTTTACAATATATAATATTTTGACAATAACTAAGTGGCATGAGATTCATGATTGTGGCATTGTAATCATTTCGCACTTCTGCTTCAGGGATCGAAGATTCAGAAGTGGAAAGTAATAGTCCGAAACCTTCCTTTTAAGGTTAATATTCTTGTTTTCTTATATTCTTCATTGGAAATTCAGAATTTATCATTTGTATAGAAAATTCAATCTTACTTGATGCTGGCGAAGCAGGCAAAAGTCAAGGAGATAAAAGAAAAATTCTCAACTGCTGGATTTGTTTGGGATGTATATATTCCTCAGAATCCCGAGACAAGGTATGTTTCAATCTAACTATGCTGCATACTCACCATAATTCTAAGTATTTTTTAATTGCTATATCGCCATTAATAACTTTCTTTTTCAGGCTACCCAAGGGGTTTGCATTTGTAAAATTCACCTGCAAGCAAGATGTTGAAAATGTATGTTGTGTTTATTATGTTCAATATCCCCTTAGACTTAGTGCCTTGGAGGTCCTGTGTATTGATCTGTTCATTTTTGGTACATCTTTTAGGCTATCTTGAAGTTCAATGGACAAAAGTTTGGTACTCGAACCATTGCTGTTGACTGGGCCGTACCAAAGAAAATTTATACAACTGGTAGCGCTTCTGTGGTCACTTCAGATGGTGGTAAGCTCTTCCTCTCTTTTAAGTTACTTGGTTAAAATGGTTTTGGTGAATGATAGCTCCAGCTGCAAAATGTATATCGCCTGTGCCTTAAAGAAATTCTTATCTATCTCACCTCTCCAAACTATAATTCTTTCTTATATTCTCTGGGGGATAATAATAGGTGCTCTAGTAATCAGAAACTTTGCTTAGTATAAACTAGATAATCCATGGACAATTAATTGCATCAAGTGATTCATTTCTTACAAAATCAAAGAGTTCCAACTTTGAACTACCCCAAGTAAGGTTTGCGTTGCTGGCTGGCTCCTGGTATGTGCAATGATGCATGTGGTCAACGACCCGAGTGAGGTTTCTGATTGTTGTTCACTGTTAGGTGATCTTTTTGAGGCCTTCTTGGTGAGAAAAAAAATGGAAACCTATAAGTTTTTATATCTCATTCAACTTTCTTTAAAGCTGTAGTAAGAAGTGGGTTGCTTGCTTCATCTAGGATTTTCAATTACTCCCTCTGTTCTTTTATTTTCTTTCCATTTGAAATTTGGGAAGAAACTAATATAAATAATAATTTCACATTAGATACTTATAAAGATGATTAAAATAATGTAAAAAAATAAAGAATTATAGATTGAAGTGTAAGTGAAATAATTTTATTTTAGTTTCATTGGTGTATATAAAGTTTTATTTATTTCATTGCTTCAATGCCCTTAAGCTCCTAACTAGGGTGGAATTTGGGGGTTGGATGTACACAACCTTACCCTTGTTATACACTTGTTAGTGACAATAAAGAGGTTGTTTCTGATTGACCCTTGGTATTAAAAATCATCAACAACTTCACATATATAAGAAGTGCACATGATTTAATTACTATTGTCCATTATAATCCAAAACCAAAGAACTATAAATCTTTGGCCCTATTGAATTAAGGGACGTTGGGTGTATATAAAGTTCATTACATAAAAGAAAAATAAATTACATTGGGAGTTAAAATATAAGTAAATTTTATAGATTAGAGTGTAAGTTAAATAATGTCCTTAAATTCAAGTGGTTACTAAAATAAAATGATTCCAAATAAGAAAAATATTGTCAAATTTCCAAATGGGAAATATGAGAAGAACAAAAGAGAAAGGAGGGAGTATATTTTTACTACTCTTTTTGTAGCCTTATGATTATGATGAGGGAAATGAAGAGCTTAGTTTCTATATATCACCAATTTTCCTAGTTTCTTTGAAGACATAGTGTATCATATATTGCTGGGTGGTTTATAGGATTTTTTGTTTTTTATGACTCTTGCTAAATGTAGGATAAATTGTTTGTTAGTAATGAATTAATTTCTTTCATAGGGGAACCTGTTGATCAAGATGTTGATAGTGATGCTGATGAAGCATCAGAGAATGATGATTCACGTACTTCCACAGAGGATGGAGTCTTGGATGAAGATGCCAACCATGTAGAGGAGAAGGAAGCTGAATTTAGTTTTGAAGAGGAAGCAGAATTGACTAGGAAGGTCCTTCAGAATGTTATCACATCCTCTGTGAAAGAAGCTCCCTCTTTGAAAAATGGTTCTAATCATGTAGATTCTACCAAGAGAATTGACTTTCAGAAGAAACCAATGGTTGAACCTGAACTTACTATCCAGACAAAATCTGGAAAAGAGAGTGATGAAAAGCACATTGAATCCAAATCTGTTGGTGATGAAGATGCACTTCCAAGAACAATTTTCATAAACAATCTTCCTTTTGATCTTGATCCTAAAGAAGTAAAACAAAGATTTTCTAGTTTTGGAAAAGTACAATCATTCTTTCCAGTCGTTCATCCCGTGACAAAGTATGCAAGTTAGCAACGATCTTGCTTTTTGTACCCATCTGATTATATTTTATACATCTGATGTATTCTTACTTTCTCTGATATGAGTAGGCGTCCCAGAGGAACTGGATTCCTTAAGTTTACTACAGTTGAGGCAGCTGATGCTGCAGTTTCTGCAGCAGACACTGCACCTGGACTGGGAATATTTATCAAAGGAAGACAGTTGAAGGTATTGAAGGCATTAGACAAGAAATCCGCAGATGATATAGCACTGGAGCGGTCGAAAAAGGAGAATGAAGATCATCGTAACCTTTACCTGGCAAAGGTTTTATCCGGCAATCCTTATCTGTTGTTTGAGAAGGGACATTGATGGGTTTTATATGCATGATTAAGGGATTTACTTCATTTTTAGAGAACTTGTAAATATTGAAGCTTATTGATCATATTTATTTTGTGGTTGCACAGGAGGGTCTGATTCTTGAGGGAACTCCTGCAGCTGAAGGGGTTTCGACTGATGATATGGAAAAACGTCAAATGTAAGCTTTTCTTGCAATTGTTTATCATCAGGTTCAAATATCTTTTTTGAACATCTATTTTAATTTTATAAATAAAAATAGGATTTCATATCCATCAGTTGGGACCATACAATTTCATTACTTTATGAGCTATATATCATGGTGAATGCTGATGTTTTTGTTCTGTAATTGTACAAAAAAACAAAATGCCTTGTTTCTATGTTGACCACTTGGCCTAAAAGCAACAATGTGAATTATGAGTCATCTTTTGTAGAAGGAAGTGATGTTTAGGGGATCTACACCGTGTTTGCGTTTCATATTCAGATTTATCATGTTGGGCCTTAATATTTTCACTATTAAATTATAAATAATACAAAAATACAGTTTTGGTCATGTTCAAAACAGATTTTGCGGGTCAATGCAGATGGTTATACTGTTGCCTTGGCATATACATCGGTTATTGCAAGCTCATAAACCGTTACGATGCGGTGATTTGGTGTTGTTTTTGCACTATGTAATATGAAACCTCAACATGGGTGAAGGTTGGATTTTAGACCTATGATTATTGAATGTTTGGGAAAAAGGTGTTTTTGACTCAATCTATGAAGCTGAAATTTTCTTTAGAATCACATATTTACCAAACTTCTGTCTTTAGCCGTTGAGCAGTGGCATGTGAATGTCGATTTAGAAATCCTCTTTTTGTCCTTGTACACTTTCTTTTTGTCGCATAAAGAATAATGATTACTTATACTCCTTCAGTTCCTAGTTTTTCAGTTTTCAACTTAGGTTTGTCACAATGCCAATGATTCTTTGAACACGTGGTGTTATTAAGGAGTGAGAAAAGTTTGACAAATTTTTATCCATGAGCATATTTTAGGGGAATGAATAGGTGTTTTTTGCCCGAAAAAGAAATGTGAAAAAATCTTCAGGATTTTCTAAGGAAGTGTGAAGAACATCTTGAAACAGAAGGAATATCGATAAATTTCTACCCTTTTTATTCATTTCTAGTCTTATACTCTTTAAAGTTTCTTAGCATAATTCTTCTTAATATGTCTGTCAAAGTTTGATTTAGTTTTTTCTGGTGTGAAATTGTTTATAGGATCATCACCTGGACACAAGAGTTTTTTTGTTGGCTGTTTTGCCATTTTTCGATTTTCTTATCAATCTCATCCGTCCTATATATGCTGATGTTGATTGGAATTGGATTATGTGCAGGTTGCATCAGGCAAAAATGACTAAACTCCAATCTCCAAATTTCCATGTTTCCAAAACAAGACTAGTCATATACAATTTGCCGAAGTCAATGACCCAAGACCAACTTAAAAAGCTCTGCATTGAGGCAGTTACTTCAAAAGCTTCAAAACAGACGCCGGTGATACGACAGGTTTGTGTGGATTGTTGAAGGTATATTTTATTTATGTTGTTGCTTCCGATTTACATGACATATTCTTTGCAATTATTATGCAGATAAAGTTTCTCAGTGATGTTAAGAAAGGGAAGGTTAAAAACCGTTCTCGTGGACTTGCTTTCGTGGAGTTTGCGGAGCATCAACATGCCATTGTGGCATTAAGAGTTCTGAATAACAACCCTGGTAAGTTTATTAGGCATCAAATCCACATGCCATTTTGACTGCTTTTACTTCCATAACTAGTTTTATATGATTTAAAAAATAATGTGAACTATATGTTTTGACACCTTTTGTGTCCTTTATTTCAATGGGGGCCAAAGTTTTGTAGTTATTTAGTTTTGGATTACGATGGACTATAGTAAAATGACAATATATCATGTACACTTATTTATATGAAGTTGCACATGATGTTTGCTGCTAAGGGTCAGTTAGAAACAACCTCTTTGTTAGTATTATCACTACGAAGGGTAAGGTTGCATACTGCCGACCCACCCCAAAGAACCACTCTAGGTGGGAGTCACTTGATGGCATTGGGGTAATGGATTGTTGTATGTTTTTACACCTTTTTGAAATTATTGAATTTTATAAATTGCCATAAACCTTTTTCTGGTAGTATTTCGCATTACACTGATACTAAGAATGGTCGTGAAAAGCGTTGTTAGCCGTTGTGCTTGTAGCAAATTAGAAACACTAGAGGTAGGATAGAAGAGGCAATATATTTACTGTCTGTTTGATTGTTGGTATTAAATGGTGATAATGATAGTAAAAGTCTATCTAAGTTAGCTAGAAAAACTACTTAACAAGATCAATGGTCATGCATGTCCTACTTTAACCATTCATTTTCTTCACAAAATCCATTTCCGCCCATTACCATTTGAAAAGATGATGTTAACGGCCCGTTTGGTTAACGACACTAATTGGTGGTAATGAGAATGATTTGTAGTCTAATTTTTCATGATATGTATCAGTTTATTCACATGGTAATGAATGTTTGATCATAAAAGAGTTTTTTTGTTCACAAATTTCCATTACCACCTAATACCACATGTTCAAATAGTAATGCATTGGAATGAATTTTGTGAAGAAAATAAGATTGTAAAAGGAGATTAAGCATGGCCTTTAAGTTTGTGAAGAGATATTCCTATCAAAATTGCACTATTTTGCTCATTACCATTCCCACCATTTAGTACTAATTCTCAAACGGGTCGTTAGTAGTATTGAAAAATCATGAAAAAAAAAAACCATTTTTGAGAGTGAGAGTTCAACTACCATGGGAATGACGTAACACATTATTGTTAAAACTAAAACTCATTCCCATTACTATCATTTAATAACAATAAACAAATGCCTTGTTAGTTATGAAAACTGGAAGCTAGTAATATTACATATTTAGCGATGATGGAGTCATGGAGTTGTGGAAATAATTTCATGAAAACTAATGTAGTGTACATATGTTAAAGAGGGATAATAGAGTATATGGTTTGTTATTGGTAAAGGAATGTAAATAATCTCCGTTTGAAAGCTTTTATATTGTGAGATTTTATGGAATTATTTTTGGCGAAAGGAAGCTCTTAATAGTTTTGATTTCCCATTATTAATATGAATTTCTTGATTGGTTCGAAAATGTTGGCTCATCCTCTAGTTTTGATTCATTTCATTACAGAAACATTTGGCCCTCATCATCGGCCCATTGTAGAGTTTGCTGTTGATAATGTTCAGACCTTACGAAAGAGGAACTTGAAAATTAATGACCAGCTGCAGAAAGCTGGCGATGATCATACTGGTGCGCATGAAGATGATGACACCTTAACTCCACCCATCCAAACCAAATAAAGAGAAATCCAGGAAAAGAAAATCACGGGATGAGAAGAATTCAAGACAAGATCAAAAGACGGACAGAAAAAACATGAAAGGAAATCATGCAGCAGATGAGGTCGACAGGGAAGAGAGTCAAATGAACAATAAGAAGAAGAGAGTCTGCGCTAAAGAAGATAAAAACAATCAAGAAAAGAGTCGAAATCTTGTTAAACCGTCTCAACTAAAAAATGGTACTGTAGATGCTAGTACGTTGAAGCCTTTTAACAAAAATGATAAGCCATCGAGCAAAAGAAAGGTGAATGATCCTACAATAGAGGGTCCTGGTCCTGGTCCTGAGGAGAAGACTCCAAAGAGGAGAAAGAGGAACAAAGATCCGTTGGGCAAAGATGTGGTGGATAAACTAGATGTGTTAATCGAAAGATATCGAACCAAGTTTTCACACAAGAGCTCTGATAAAGCCGATGGTGAAAAGCAAGGTTCCCGGCAGCAGATAAGAAGATGGTTTCAGACATAGCTTCTCATCTGAAACTTGAAAGTGATGGCGTTTGATTGTTAGATGTACATCACCTAAATTTTGTCAGTTTGAAGATAGTTTTGCCTATTTGTATCTCTCTTTGAAGGTGTCTCTCTCTTTGAAGAACCTTCTTGAGCCGAGGGACTCTCTGACTGCTCTTCCCTATATAGGTATGAGCTGCCGTCTATCTTCCCTCCCCAGACCCTGACCATAGTTTGTCTATGAGCGGGATAAATTAGTATGATGATGATGATTTGCCTGTTTGTATCAACATAACAATACCTCTTTAGGAAGAAAACAGGAACACCATACTTATGAAGTATTTATTACAAACTTCTGGAATGATTGTGTTATTTGTGGATGGAGTATGGTCAATTTTTTGCCTTTTAAGATTTAGTATTATGTACGTTTTTGTCTGCTTAGCCATAATTGTATCACTTCAAATGTAAATCGACAAATTGAACTATTTCCTTTATTTCAAGGCAGTATTCAAAATCCAATGCATCGTTGAAGTGCAAGAAAAATTGTCAATATTTTCTATTTTGATGATAGCAATTAGGAAAATTGTCTTGAATAATCAAACTTATTGCTAATGACTTGTAAATAATCTTATTTTTGAAAATTTTTAAATAAACTAACATTTGCCTTCATTTTGTTGTAAATCAATCCTCTAAAAAACAACTGGTTAGCCATTATATTCAATATGTCATCTTACTCCTTTATAAGCTTGCTTACATGTGGTAACATCATATTCAATTTCAAAATTTTGGTGAGAGAAAAAACTTTTACATTATCGCAAATTTAGTGAACATCTTAATAATTTTAAGAGGTATGAACTTTAATTTCTCTTTCTCTCGAAGTGTTGGTTCAATTTTCAAAAATTATATGAAATGTGAGCACGGTTTCGAATTAAAGTTGTAAAGGACGAACAAAGGTTCTTGGACTGGTGAGAACTGAGAATTTATATTCGTGTCCAAAATGACGAAGAAGAAGAGGTAAACAGAGACTTTTTTGATTAAGGTTAAAGAGATTTTTCAATTAGAAAAATAAAAGGTGTTTGAATAAATAAAAAGGGTACTGGTCGTAACCAGTTCTTTGAAACAAAAGTCCATTCAAAACAAAAGTTAGGTGAAGGTTGAATTATTTAAAATTTCTTAAAAGGTGGGAATATTAGCAAAGAATGAGAAATAAATTGAATTATTCTGAACAATTTTTTCTAGCAATTAATATGCTATTATATTTTCGGAAAAAATTACCAAGAATAATCCAACATTTTCATGATTTTTCTATAATAATCCAACGTATTAATTAACTATGAATAATCACAACTTTAGTTAGTATTTGCTTAGAGTAAACTTGGGTAACCTAATGACCTGCTATATTAGGTATTTCACCAAATAAGTAAAATGAAAATTAATGTAAAGTTCAAGAAAAATTTTAAAAGTTTACATAAAAATTCTGAATAATAAAAAAAATCAAAAACTTTTTAAACATTTTTTTAAACATTTTTTTTTTGATATTTTATTTTAATATATGTTTTTCTTAAAAAATAAAATTTCCTGTAGCAAGTCATTGGTTATAGGGTTTACTCTAGGAAAATACAACCAAAAGTTGTGATTATTTATGGTTAATCAGTATGTGAGATTATTGTAGGAAAATGAAAAAAGATTGATCATTCTAGGTAATTTTTCCTCTATTTTTCTAGAAGTTACATTTATAATTAAAATATTTTTGTGATTTTACTTAGAAATTATAAATCAAAAATGAAATTAATAAAGCTTACACATTGATAAATTATAAAATGATTTTACTAGATTGTGTTGAACTTATAGATTAAAAGAAACATATACTAGAACAAAAAAGTATTAGCCCTTTAACCGGGAGATTTATAGCCTCCACCTTCCTCAAAGCCAAATACAAAAAAAAATGATTTTGCATTCCGACCCTTTAACTGGGATTTCCATATTTGCAACCTTTCTCAAGGGAAGTTTTTCAACTCCCATAACCTTTACTTCCTCCTCCACTAATCAACCCCCTCTCCCCCCCACCCGTCTGCACCCTTTAGCTGGAAACTCATCTGAAAAACACAATGCCCCCCACTAGATACACTCTTTACCACTGCTCAATCATCTCCTTTTCTGATTGCCCCTCATGCCCTTCTCCAGCCAAAATTGCTATTTACTATCTCAGAGACTCCTTAGTTGCTAAAGAAATTGACTTATGTGCTTTTTTCAGCATTACCTGATAATTTTTCTCCCTAGAGCTTCCTGCTTGGTTAAACTTAAACCTTAGGTCCTCTTCCTACTAAAATACTATTCCTTGGCCAGCCTGGTTTAGCTTTGCTCTTTGGACCTTGTAGACAAAACGTAATAACACATTCTTTTTGAAACCCAATCCTTTAACAACATTTTCCTTTAGTCACACTAAAGCCTCGACTTTATACTTCTTTTATTCATTACCTCATTAAGGGCACCGCGCAACCAACCTCTTTGCATCTCTTGGCCCTAACCCTCATCTGGGATTGATAATCCAAGAAGATGCTTCTTTTCTCCTAACCTCAAACCTCTGTACCATTGAAGTTGTTTGCTTTTCTCTTATAGGATGTTGGCACTCCTCCTTTGTCCTTTCTGCAAGGGCACTTGATGCAAACATGATAGAATTTCTAGCTATTATTACAGGATTTATGGTGGCTGATCTTCTCTCATGGACCGAGTTTACCATCATCTCATACTCCAGAGTTGTCGTGGATAGTTTGTTAGGTTGTTCTCTGATTAATGACAAATATTAATGACAAATATTCTTTTCTTGACACATCTTGTTGTGATCTACAAAGCTGGAATCAGAAGAAGGAAGTGCGTCATGTCCCCAGAAAGGAAGTTCATATAGCGGATTGCCTCTCCCATTATGTGAGAAAGGAGATCCCCCAGCATCTTAAGCTCTTTAGGCTCACTGCCTCCCTGATCTATAAAGATGATGCTATCATATTTGACTTCAGTCAGTTATTTCTTTATCATTATGTATCTTTAGACTCTTAATTTGCTTCTATAGTTTCACCTCCTCTTGCATATGAAAGACCATGAGAATTGTTCTTTCTCTTATGATGTATCCAAAACATTATTTTAGCTTTATAATTATGTTGCATTATTTCCAAAAAAAAGTATTATTGGTCAATAGATTTGTACTAAGGATTCACTGAGACATTTGTCAATAAGAATATAAATCAATTAATACAATAAAGTTAAGTATATTTTAAAATTTGAATTATTTCAACATTCATTATATTACCTGCTATATGTCCTAAATTTTAGAATGTATCACCACATTACTAGTCAAAATATTTAAAATTTTTTTATTTTTTATTTTTTTTTCCCAATTTACAATTTTAGATTAAGAAAAAAGCTAACATCACTAAAAAGACTTGTAGAGTAATACTTCCTCCGTTTCATAATAGTTACTACTAAGTATGGCATCTTAGGTAGGAAAATGTTACTGTTAATAACAAGTATTATGAAACGGAGAAAGAAAGTAATAACACTAGATTTTGGTATAATTTGTGGAGCAATAAGTATCTAATAATATTGTATGGCAACCGAGAGTAAAATGTGGAAGAATGACTACTAAAAAATTGAGGAACTTCCCGGGGATTTTATCATAAATATCGTTGTTTTATCCACATTTCATTATCTTTCCTCCTCTGTTCTTCTCTTCATAAACTCATTTATTTCTCCTAATTTTCTTCCAAATTCTCAATCAACTTCAAAATTCCCCCCTCTTATTCTCTTTTTGCTTTTAGGGTTTCCACTCATTTACTGAAGAATACGAGCCACTTCTGAAATTGCACACTTTTTCACATTGGAAAGCTGATATTGTGATCCCAAGTAAACAGCTAAACCTAATTTATGCAGGAATCTTTGGCTGACAATGTTGGGTTGTGGTTATGAGCACTTCTATAGTGTTAATTGACAATTTAATGGTCTTAAACCCTACTTTATGCACTTCAATTCATAGGAAAAGTTGGAATTTTTTGCCTAGCTATAGGGTTAAGGAAAGCTTAGGGAGTAGAAATAAGAGGGTTTTACGGTTAGTGGTTCCGAATGCGAAGAAAAAGAAGGGATTGAGTTCAAGAAAGAAAAGTTGGTTGGAGAGATTTTTCTTAGAGGAGGATGGGAATTGGCTTGGTTTAAAGGAGGATGATTTGGAAGAGAGTGGAATCGAAGTTGAGGGTGATGAGGATGATGAAGATGACGATGAGGAGAAATTTGAGGCATGGAAGAAGAGGGCGGAGGCAATAATTGAATTGAGAGAGGCTCAAGAGGGGATTAGGAATGAAGAGAATAGAAATTGGGAAGATTGGCTTGTTTTTGATAAAGGAAATGGTGGGATAAAGAGAGAGGATTGGGATTATGATAATGAGGATAATGTTAAAGAATTAAGGGAAGAAGATGTTTCTGGGGACGCAGATGAGATGATGCCTGAGAAGGGTTTGGTCAAAGTTATTGAGGATTTAATTCTTGGGAAAGAAGATGATGATTTGTTGTATGAAGACCGTGTTTTTCAATTTGCTTCGAGGAATTCGGTATTGGTTTCTCTTGATTTGGTTATTGTATTGGCTATGTATTGTGATTTGGAATGTTGTTAGGATAATCTGTGTTATGAATGCTTTTTTGCTAGAAGTAAATGGCTTTTGTATATTGAATGTTTATTTGTCTTGCAGGCTAAATTTTTGGCTGTTTTGATAGTTATTCCTTGGGCATTGGACTTTTTAGTTCATGACTATGTTCTCATGCCCTTTTTGGACAGGTAAATCTTAGTTTTGCATATTGCTTTTACACCTCATATTTATGATTTGGTGCATTTCAATGTTGGGTTCTTAGGGGGTAGCCAGTAGGTTCCGTAATTTTTGAGGACTTATAGGTCTTTTTTTTTTTTTTGCTAAATAGGAGTGAATGCATAATAAAACAATGTTCCTTATTTCGATGGGGCCAAAGGTTATAGTTCTTTGGTTATGCATTATAATGGACTAAAGTTAAATGACTCGTTAAATTATGTGCACTTCTTATTTATGTCAAGTATCACATTACCAAGGGTCTATTGGAAATAACATGTTTGTCAGTCTTATCACTAACAAGGGTAAGGTTGTTTACAACTTACCCTGTTAAACCCCATCCTAGGTGGGAGCTACTTAATGACTCGAGTAATAGAAAATAAATGTATGTATACGATAACAGATTATTGAGAGTGAGACCCTTTATAATCCTATGGCACTCCGTGAAAGAAAGGTGTGTATTATCAAGGTGTGCACAAATCACCTAAAATGTATAACTGGGTCACAAAGGAGAGCATGAACCGCTCTCTGCATTGGAATTAAATAGCCTAGACCATAAAATACCAACAATGTATCTATGGACAATAAAGTAAGAATCAGATGCAGCATTTATCAGACACAAAACAATGGGGATAAAGATGTTGATGGGCACTGCATATGCAACAATGTCCATAGTATTTAGCTTGTCCATTTCCAAATTTGGTTTCTTGACAAATGCCTCAACTTTCATAAGAATCTTTGTCTAGTTTGAAAAACATTTATTTGATGTCGTTGTTGAATTTATTATTCTTGCTAAAAGAACAATTAAAAAAAGTATTTAGCGTGGCTTAATATGTCATTGATCAATTCCTGCCAATTGTTCATGCAGAGTAGTTTTAGCTTCAGTTTGATATGTTTTACTCTGAACAGATATGTCCAGACTGTACCACTTGCTGCAGAGTTGCTTGATGTGCGTAGAGAACAAAAGCTTGAAATGGTCAAAGAGTTACATACTGAGAAAGCAAGGCTTCGGTTTGAAGCTGAGATTGGTAAATCCCCACCACTTTCAGAGGAGGAGACATGGTCAGAATTGCGGCATAAAGCGTAAGACTCGTAGGATTGTATTTTCATTTAACTATAATGATACAAATTACGATTTTTTCTGGAAATTGAATAAGTTTCCATCAGCTTTCCCATTTGGTTTAGTCACTCTGTGCTTGTCCCAGTCTAGTGTCGTGTACATTAATCTGACTTAGTTAATCTTGCTGATGTTTCATCTGTTTCTGTTTATGCTTTCCTGCATTATTCCTTAAACATATTATGGCCTTTCTTTAGGGATGATCTTAGAAAGAGGTGCTGTTAGAATCTTGCTCTGCAAAAATATAAAAACAAAAGCACAGTACTTACACCTATTTCTTTTGACACCTCAGCTACTTGTCTTTGGTAATAATTTCTAACTATAGTGGTTTTTTTTTTTGGTTTTTTTTTCCTCTTGGAATTGACTGTTTTCATACCTTAGCATTCTAATTTTAGAACGGATGCCCTTAATTTAGATGTTGGAATCTAACGGCCTTTTAAACATTTTGGAGCCAATTTTCTTTATGAACTCCCAAATCCCAATACGAGAGTTTTGTGACATATTTTAATTGAGTAGTATAAAATAGATTTGTTCCTCCAACACGTGAAAGTCTATACATTCCATCCTTTTTTCCATTTCCACATTTGGGAGGTTAAGCTCTTGGAGGTGATAAAACTTCATGTTAGTGGAAATATTTGAAGTGCCTAATTTAACATTATCCATTATAATTTTATGTACTAATTTCAATATTTAGATTGAATTACAAAAGGAGGTAGCCATATATGAGAGTTTCATCCATTTCATTTTCACAATGTCATTAAATGGTTCTCACAAATGGGAGGTTTGGACGATCGTATGTAAGAAATCTTACCCTTATTAGTGATAACAAAATAATTGTTTACGATTGACCCTGGTAGCAAACATCATTTGTAACTATGAGGCCCCATCGTGATAAGAGGACGAATATATGAGATTTTCATGTTTAATATAATTTTTCTTATTTATAGAAAAAGTATTCAGGTATGACCATACAAAAATTATGATGTGTTTTGTCTAACACTGTAGCCATCCTTTTGGACTTGATAATGTTTGTAAGGTATCAATTGTTATCATCCCTCTCCACTGGCTCTTAAAAACACAAAAGGTATTGTCCTCTCATGTTAAATTTTGTTTGCTTTTGTTGCAACAGGCTTGAGTTGCGAGATGAATGGAGGTTAAATAATCGAAGAGCATTTGCCAACATCTGGTCTGATATGGTCTTTGGAATATCGGTGTTCCTCCTGCTATACTTCAACCAGAGCAAAGTAGGATGTCTATTCTCTTATTAGTTATTATGTTTAAAAATTGATAATAATTTTTCTTAGGTCCCTTTGCGTCATCTTAAACATTATTAAATTTTTTTGCTTGCATTGGATGATTTAGATTCTAAATATTTGTGCACCAAGATTCTCTTACATTGATTCGTTTTGGCTCATGTAGCTGACCCACATGTTGAAATTAAGGCTTTCATAAAAAGCGTGAGGCGCATTAGGGAGCAACTCGCAATGGGTTGCGTCTTGCCTCGGTGGGCCTCACGCGTGCCATGGTGTGCTGTAAAAAGGATGCCAAAACACATTGTAGTTTTTTGGATTTTACGCTTTGATAGGCACGTGGTTCTGCCACTTGGGAACCTTTTGGACTGCACAGTGCCTGAACCTGAATGCACTTTCTAAGACTAAGGGTGTTGTTTGCATGATACAAGTTGATATGGTTACAGTGGCAAGTGATTTAGCATGTGGTAACCTAGTTATGATGATGGGTAAACCTATCAAGTTTGTGGACAAGGACTATCACTAACTATTTTCTTAGTATGAATTACAAAAATGGTTCATTATAACTGTGCACTTGTTTCTTGTGAAGTGCGGCTAGTGCCTTTTGAATTACGGATTCGAGGATAGTAGATATTTAACCTTTCCCTAATCGGGAAAAGCCTCTTTAGAAGGTGAGGATTGATGAGCATTAAAATGATGAAGGAGATACCACTGACTATGTGTATGTGTACACCACTAAATCCAATGACACAAAGGATTTTGCTGGTTGTTGAGTAGGTTCTATCTCCATTGAAGAAATTCTAATAGATTTTTTGTGTTTCCTCTGTTTTGTTTCCTTTGGTCCGGAGCTTTTGAAATGAATTTTCGCAACAGGAATTTTGATCAATTTTTCTCTAGCTGAATTTCTAATTGTATTTTCTTTCTCCGTCTTTGATTTCCTCTCTTCCTCAACCATGTAGCTTTTTGAATTTTTTACTTATGTGCCAGAAGTACGTAGATCAATTTGTTTTTACTAATTTAACTTAAATATTGGTAATTTGGTACATTGGCTCCAAATACAAAAGAAAAATAAAATATCTTCTCATATTTGAAGGACCCAGTTGAAAATAATAATGTGAGTAGCGGACAACTATTGTTCTTACTGCTGTCATTCGTGGTCTCACCATGTAGATTTAGATTATAAATGAAGAATAATTTTTCAGCTTTGATGTAGTGTATTATTTGATTTGCTTTTCACCATGTATATTTAGCAATGCGATGCTTACTCCTAAAGCTTGCCGGTGTATTTTTATCGTTAACAAGGTAATGTTGCTTAAATCCGAAACTTCCAAACCCCACCCTAGGTGAGAGCCACTCTATGACATTGGGATAATGGACTGTAGAACCCTTGATTTTATTGCGTGAATATTGCAGGTGGCTTTATTGAAATTCACAGGATATAAACTCATCAACAATATTTCAGACATTGGAAAAGCATTTCTCATTATTCTCATCACTGACATCTTTCTTGGGTAATCTTATGTGCAGAAAATTTTAATAGAATTGTAAGATATTTATTCAAATTAATTAATGACGCATGTATTTACGATTTCCACGCAGGTATCATTCTGAATCTGGTTGGCACACTCTATGTGAAGTCATTGTCGAGCATTACGGATTGGAGGTTGATCAGTCTGCCATTACTATTTTTATTTGCCTGGTCCCAGTTATCATGGACGCCTGTGTGAAGCTTTGGGTATGTCAACCTGTTAAATTTCATGTTTTTATGATATTATGTAGATCTGGTCATCGACTCTTTATTTATTTTCATGGTAATGTTGTTAAATGAACCATGTCTTTCTGGTCACGTTCATGTATACTGATATACTGGCTAGGATCTTTCCTGCATTCAAATGAGAAAATAGAAGAACCCAAGAGAGAGAGAGAGAGAGAGAGAGAGAGAGAGAGAGAGAGAGAAGAATGAAAGATTTATTATTGAATAAGCGGAAGTCTTCAAGTGACTTCTAAACTGCTAAAAATAATACTTCACAATACTCCAAAAATCAGACAGCCCCCCACCTCCTCTTATTTCTACTATATATATATATATATATATATATATATATATATATATATATATATATATATATATATATATATATATATATATATATATATATATATATATATATATATATATATATGTCAAGTTTAACAAACAAATAACATCCTATGCAAAAGACCAGACTACCCTTATTAATCCACGTTCTTCATTCTTCTAGTATACATGTACTTCAAAGGAGGTGTAGTCCCATGAGTCACATCATTACCCGTCACCCAAACTTGCACCTTGTCCTCAAGGTGGAATGAAGGAAACTGAGCTGCATTGTGTTATAAAGTTCCCAAGGAGCATCTGAAATGGGTAGCTGATCCTATTTTATAAGTACTTGCTCAATTTTCTAGGGTTGTTAAGCATGAAATCGCACTCCCAAAGCAGACTCCGGAATAACTACGAACTCTAGTTTCGAATTTAGTTGGTGTGTTATGTTAGTCGGCTGTAGTGCAGAACCTTGAGCCCTCTTAAGTTGCGAAATTTGAAAAACCGGGTGAATTTTACCATAATCTAGTAAATCTAATTGATATGCTGCAGCTCTAATCATTGCCAATATGGTATATGGTCTTTAGTATCTGGCGACAAGCTTGTCACATAAAACTATTTGTTTAACCAAAGATTTTTGTCTATACGGTTGCAGTTTAAGGAAGACCTTATCCCCTACTTCAAAATTGTCATCTCGTCGATGTTTATTAGCTAATGATTTCATCTTTTCTTGAGCCCTCATGAGGTTTACTCGAAGTTCATCCAACATTGTATCTGTTTCCTTTGGTAGTTTTTCTAAAGCTATTAAGTGAGGTGATATTAGTACCAAAACGGAGGATGGGAGCAAGGCCGACCCTAGATATTTGGAGACCCTGGGTGAAATAGTATATTAGGGCCCTTTTCCTTTGCAATTTATAACTTACATGGACCTTTTACTACCATTAATTTTGTTTTTTTGACATGAGGCCCTAGGCGACGGCCCCTCTTGCCCACCCTTAGGTCCAGCCCTGGATGGGAGGTGGAGGGCGGCTTTATAAAGCTTGGAAGGGAGACAATTTAGCTTGACTGCATATTTTGTTATAACACTTCACTTCACATGGCGGCTAAATTGTCTCCCATCCAAGCTTTATAAAGCCGCCATGTGAAGCGAAGTGTTATAACAAAATATGCAGTCAAGGTTGTCAAAATCACGATTCTAACTTGAATCGGAGACGACCTATAGAATCGGATCGTAGAATCGAATCGTAGAATCGTATGATTCTACAATTTTGCAAAAATAAGAAAATGTGATTGCTAATTTATATTGAATTGTGATTTTTATAGTAAAATAAAAATAAAAATTCATTTAATATTTTAAATAAATTGTTTTCATTCAAAAAAATACATATATACTTCTTATTTGTTGCCTTTTCCCTTTATTTTAATGAATTAATAAACATAGTTAGATATAAATTAATTATATAATTAATATTTTAATAGAATCTCAACACCAAATAGATACATTAACAATGATCCTTACTAGATTAAGCATCATTAAGCAGAGAGATCTGATCATATAATAGTTTTATCAAATCCACATTATATAGTAACACTTTCAAAGCCCTAATAATTTAATAACACCAACTGAAATAACTCAATAATTTTCACAATTAATAATGTAAATATTATCAAGTTCGACACCAGTTCAATTATCAATAAGTTGGTAGCACCAAGTGAAACCAACTTCTCTTATGACCATTTAAATAAAAAAAGAAAATAGCTCGAAGGTAGCAAATTTTTTTTTACGAAAACTAAGAGTCCCAACTCCTACGTGTTTTGTTCATAAAACTAAGATATTATGGTCAAGAGTCTCAATTTAATCATTATAAAGCAAAAAAATGCAATTATGGTCTAGGGATATATTTGATTGGGTGGGCTAAAAGTCAATTTAGCATTTTTGTGGAGAAGTATTAGAATCGTATAGAATCGCTAGAATCGTACGATTCTAGTTACGATTCTACGATTCTATACGATTCTAACGATTCTACTTGCGATTCTAATTGATTCCGATTTTAGTGACGATTTAAATTGTTATTGTGTATTTGAATCGTAAAATCGTACGATTCTAGGATTTGAATCGCGATTTTGATAACATTAGTTATTTTTCCCATTGCTTAGGCTTGCCATTTATAGAACACCGCAAATAATTTTCAAGCGAACGATTGATCTCCTTAGTCTGGCCATTGGTTTGCGGATGATAAGTTGTAGTCCTTCTCAATGTCATACCTTGTACTAGAAAGATTTCGCGCCATAATATACATAGGAATACCTTTATTATGGGTCATATACGATTGAGGATATGAAAAACACCTCCATAATTTTCCAGTACCCTTGTTAAAAATTTTAAGAATATGCACTGTTAACCGTTCCTCCTGCTTCTATGAGAATGTTACCTCTAACCGATTTAATTCGATTTAATTCTATTTAGATCCCTCCTTTTTTAGTTGCCTTAAACATAGTCTTCAAGGAAATTTTGGATCTAACCAAAGAGTGGTGCTTCTTTAACATTACAACCTTTGTTTCCAACTAAAAAATCATCAGCTCTTTCAATTCATAGGCACCGTTCTAGGAGGTCATTCTTGATCCATTATGTTCTCATGTAAATGTCTGACCCACCATGTTCTTCATCATCATCTGCCAATAGTAAGCTGTGTTCTTTCTTCTGACATTGGTGTCTCAAGTGCAATTTTCCATCGCATTTGAAACATAATCCCTTTGCCCGTTTTCTTGATAGACTTTGTGCGACATTCTTTTTATATTATTGCCCCAAACCTGGTTAGATTGATTCATAGAAGTTCCGGATGAAACCGGCTTAATAAAAAAAAGATCTTGAGACAACAAATTTTTTGGTAGATTCACTGGGCTCGTTTTTACAACGAAAGAATTGGTAATTCGAAGAATTTGTGGTTTGGGTATGTATTTTCACCTCAGGGCCCTGTACCTCATCTCACCCTTAACCCATTACTAGCATAATTTTTTTCGCATGACCCACTCCATGGCCTGCTCTAAATTATTAGGTCAAGAACCCTCAATTCCCTTTTAACCCTATCCTGATGTCCATGTATAAAAGTAGCTAACATAATTTCTTCAATAATTCCATCTAATGGCAAAGCGCTTTAAGTATTCTTCCACTGGTCGCATAAATAACCTTCTTTCACTACCCTGAAGTGCCTCAACGTCAGATTCTTTAATTCAACCCACTGGGAAATCGGAGAACTTTTATTCTCCCACTGAAACTACAATAAAGCATCTCCATCTAAAGAAACTGCTGATGAATCTATCGTTTTTTCTTCTGTTAACTGTGTATTTCCGTTCCACCCTAAGAATCCATCTTCGGACTTCACCAGAGAACACCAGAATTTCTAATTTCTTGTACCCCCAAAACCTGTTTGCGCCATCTTGATTCACCCCTCGATCACCAAAAGAAAAAGATCCCCTATGCAGGTTTTCAAATCCTCCACCCCTTGATGTAAAAAAAATTCCTTCCTTTGTTTCTTGTCCCATGTTTGAAGGCTCATTCCTTAGGAACCGTGGATCCCTTTCCCCATTCATTAATGAATTTTATTTCTTAGTTAATAGTGTAGCACTGATTCTTCTCGAAAGTTTAATTGATCTCTTGCATTCTTGCATAGTCTGCAGTTATCTTTGCTTGCTCTTCAATCATCTTATTCTGGGTCTCTTGCATTCCACTCAACATCTCCTTCAATTTCTCCTCAAATGTTCTGCTTACATGTTGAAAATATATATACTTGCCAGGATCTTTAAAGAATGAAAAGCCAGTAAGTTCCACAATCAAAGGAGAAAACAAAACAACCCAAGAGTGAGAAAATAGGATGGAAGATTTATAATAGAATAGCCAGAAGTCTTGAATAACTTCTAATCTCCTAAAAACAATACTTGACAATACTCCATATATTAGACAACCCTCGTGTATACATACATACATACATATATATATATATATATATATATATATATATATATATATATATATATATATATATATATATATATATGTAGGATCAAATGAGAAGGATTTTAAAATGAGAAGGATGAGAAGGATTTTTGTTTGATTTTTTTGGTTACTATGTATCCAAAAAAGGATACTATGTTATAAAAAAAGAATATTTTAAAATTGATGTCATAGTTACCTCTCTGTGTAACATAGTTACTTTTACAATTATGTGTTTTTGGTTCAATCGTGACCATAGATTTTTTTATGTAAGTGAAATCAAGGGTGTAGAATCCTTCTTACCCTTCTCATTTTCAATACCCTTCTCATTGGATCCCTCCCCTATATATATATATATATATATATATATATATATATATATATATATATATATATATATATATATATATACAAATGACAAGTTTACAAATAACAATCCATATAGAACGACTAAACTACCATTTTAAAGTCACTTGCTTCTTTCTTCTAGTATACACGTACTGCAAAGCAGGTATTGTCCCGTGAATCACTTCATATTTAGGTTCCATCAGTGTCCCAAAGGTGGTACCTGATTTTTGAATGTTGTGCAAGTCGTCTATTTTCCCCTTTTAAGGTTCACCCAAAAATGCGTCATACATCTTAACAAACGTAAAATTACCAACAGTTGCATGAAATTTAGTCCTATATTTTTAAATAATACTTCTCCGTCCCATTTGATTTGCACCTTTTTATAGACAAATAACATGAAATGTATTGATGAGCCTTATACAGAAAAGTAATTTGTGGTTTAGATTGAAAGATAATTGAGGGGATTATTACTAAAAGAGGCAAGAGTGCAAAGTAACTGGGACAACCTAAAGTAGAGCTTGGTGTAAATTAAATTGGACGGAAGGGCGTAACATGGAAATTCTTGTATTTCAGACAAATTTTCTGTGGTTGTGAAACAATCTAATGAGTTAAATTCTGAATTTGCAGCTGTTCAAGTACCTGCCGAGATTATCTCCAAAAGTTTCTAATATCTTTCAAGAAATGAAACGTCACTGAAGAGATTTTACGATTGATTATATACACCAATTTTTGGTACTCTTTTGTTAGAGGCGATTACATTCAAGAGATGGAACTCGAGCTTGAATCCTACTGATTATTGTGTAGTGTGATTCGTGTTGTGAATGGACTTCAAGTGTTCTGGTCACAAAACATCGTTGTGCTTATATTTTGTTGGTGCAGCAAGACCTTGCTATGATCCAAATAAAGCTCAGCTATTATTGGTTGCTTGAATGATTGAAGCGAACACGAGGGTGGTTCAATGGTTGTTCTCTCCAATTCTATGCTTCGTAACTGCCTCTTATTGTCATATAAGAGTTACACTATTCATTGATTACTCTTTGTTTATATTTTATTCTTATATATACACTAATAAGTCAAAACCTAGTCAACTGAGAATTTGTTTGATTTATTTCAACATAAATTGTAATAGTATTAACATATTATAGTTTTAAATTATGCAATTTAAAGTTATTAATAATTGAATTAGTGTATTGACGAACGTGTAATCAATTAAGTATTTGAATGTAAGAGCATGTACAATGGAGATACTTTTATATCCTCATACTTCCTCTTATGTCCTTATACCATTGTTCATTAATCCTCTTAAAAAGAGGATAATGCTTCATCCTCTTTGGAGAGAGGATGACTATTTGGATTTCCAAGGCAAAAAACACTGTTGGTAATGTTCTTTTTATTATTTTTAGGGTTTTTTGTGAATTACAGCCTTAAAGTTTTCTCGTTTTGTGAATTACAACCGCAAAGTTTTTTTTATGAATTACAGCCACCAACTTTTGAAAGTGACCACCATTACAGTCAAGTGACCGGTTGACACCGTTGACCATGATTTTTACCGTTGACTTTCTGGGTATTCTGATTTTTCCTCTTTTTTTAGTTTCTTTTTCTTTTTCCTTTTTTGAGTTTATTTTTTCCTTTTTCCTTTTTTAATTTAATTCCTTCATCCCTTTCTCTCTCCTCCTCCTTGCTCTTCACCATCTTCATCCTCTTCATTACTAGTAAACTTCAATTTTAAGAACTTTTTCAATTGAGTTAATATTTTGATTTCACCCCTTCACCACATTCATTCAACCCCTAAAACCAATCCCACACATTTGCAGATATACAAAAAAAAAAAAAATTACAAATGGGTATTTTGCTCAAGAATGCCAGATTCCATAAACATATTCATTTGATTGTCTCTTCTCACCTTCAATTGTCCCCTTAAAACCCAGAAATTATTTTTAGGGTTAAGTTCAATTTAATTCAAATCTTACATAATTATAGCCTTTTTTACAAGATGCCCAAATGTTCCCATCAAAACCCATAGATTATTTATAGAGTTTGGTTTAATTTAATTTAATTCAATGGGGTGTTCAGCCTCTCAATTTGATACCCTTTTAGCAAAAGCCATTGAAGACCCTTCCTTTTCTCTTACTTCTCATACTTCTTCATCTTCCTCTTCAACTTCAAATTCTTTTGCTTCAACTAGTTCTTCTTCTTCTTCGATCCTTAAACCTCGTTCTTTATCAGCACCTTTAGTTCATCATCCTGCTGTTAAAAAAGGTGATTCTCATCATCTTGTTTCTCTCACTTCTTCCACTTATGGGTCTTTGATTTTAATTGATACTCATCCAGCTTGGTTTTTTGTTCTGATTTTCTGGGTTTATGTTGAATTTGAGAAATATAATTATTTTTTTTGTCACGATTAAGCTTTATTGACAGAAGTAGAGATTTACAAGTTATATTTTGGATGGTCTCAATTGAACCGAAATGAGTTCGATTTTTTGGGTTTCAATCGAACAAATAAAGATCAAAATGAATATGAATCTATGAAATTAAAATCTGAATTTTAGAAAATTGGGTCTTTGGATATGAATATGAATCTAGGGTTTGGACTTTGGAGAGAAATTGGTTCTTGAAGATTAATGGTGACTTAGAAAATTAATGGAGGATGAAGAGGATGAACATGATGGAGAAGGAGGAGGAAGAGGATGAAGATGTAAGGAGGATGAAAGAATTAAATTAAAAAAAGGAAAAAGAAAAAAGAAAACTCAAAAAAAAAAGGAAAAGAAAAAAACTCAAAAAAAAAGAGGAAAAATAAGAAAAATGGAAAGTCAACGGTAAAAAGGCTGGTCAACGGTCTCAACCGGTCACTTGGCCGTAATGGTGGTCAATTTAAAAAGTTGGTGGCTGTAATTCATAAAAAATAACTTTGCGGCTGTAATTCATAAAATGAGAAAACTTTGAGGCTGTAATTCATAAAAAAACCCTTATTTTTATGTAATAAAATTTATATAATAAATTATAAAATATTAAAATATTAAAAATTTGTATGGTGAGGTATATATAAAAGTAGAACAGAGAAAAAATAAGAGGATATAAGAGGATACTTGAATGTTTGAAAAACATTAAAGAGAAAAAGGATGAAAATAGTAAAATATGATGTGGATGAAAGAGATGATGATATGTCAAATGGAGAAATAAGAAAAATTTTTTAGGAGGATTGAGCATTGTACATGCTCTAAAGTAGCAAAACAACCGTAGCATGTCAATTGTGTTTAGTTTAAAACAAGGAAAATTCTACATGGTAGCATCAAACTTTTATGAAACGCTAGTGGTAGCACTTTTGTAAGAGTTTTTTACATGGTATCATTCAGTTTATGCCTTATCTAAATGCGTAGCATTTTTCGTTAAATTCTTGTCAATTTTCGTTTAATTTACCATTTTGACGTTTCTACCCTCATATTTGTTGGTTGCCTTTATAATTTCCCCTAAACCATTTTTATGCTCTTATGTATAATTTGCCTTGTTGACGTCTAATTCATCGTTTAATTCGTCAATACTCTGAAATATTATAACAATTTTGTTTTCATTCAAATTGTTGACATGTATATTAAAAAAAAATTGTTGACATATTTGACTAAAGGTGCCTTAAGCACTATTACATAAGGCATAATGTTCACCTTTGTACATTTCAAACACTAATACATATGTACTTAACTAGGGTAAATTATAAAGACAACAATTTAAATGAAAACAAAATTGTTATAACATTTGCGAGGTTTGATGAATTAAACGGTGAATTAAAGTTTAAAAAGGTGAATTGAACATTTAAGAACATAAAAAAGGTTTAGGACATATTATAAAGACAACTAACACTTAATAAGGGTAGAAATGCCAAAATAGTGATTTAAACGGATATTGACAAACTGAAAATGCTACAAAAGTTAGATAAGGTATAAAATAGATGTAACCATGTGGAAAAATCTTACAAAGGTGTTTTAGGATTTGTCAATTGAGATTGTTGATCTTTTTAAATGCTTGAGACCATATTCTCATATCTTTGAATTTGCTAACATATACTTGATTTGTGTTATTAAGGAGTAAAGTAGGGTTTATGGTTTATTTTAGGAAAATTATCAATAGTACCCCTGAATTTTGTCACTTTATTAATGGTACCCGTGAATTTTTTTTATTATCAAGGGCACCATCGTATTATTGAGCATTTTACAACCGTAACCTTTTTTAACTTTTTTCCGCCTAAATAGTTCAAAACCGTTAACTTTCTTTTATATTTTGAATTGAAAAATAAAAGAAAAAGAAAAATAGTTAACCGTTTTGGACGATTTTTGACGAAATTTTTTTTAAAAGGTTATGGTTGTGAAAAGCTCAATAGTACGAGCTAGGATACCGTTGATAATAGAAAAAACTTAGGGGTAACATTGATAAAGTGCCAATTACCGTTGATAATTTCCCTTTGTGTTATGCATGAATCATGATTGTTGTTTTAGGGTTTATCCATTATGATTTGTTATATTTTTAAATATGGGTTACTATGTACCTCATGTCTTTTAATCTGTTAATATGTGCTTGAGTTGTATTTTTAAAAAGTATATTGCGGTTTATGGTTAATTTTTGGTGTTTTAGGGTTTGTCATTTGTGGATTAAGATCTTTCTATATACTGGTAGCTTTCTACCTCATGTCTTTTTATATTAACGTGTCGTTTTGTTGTGTTTTTAACGAGTAAAAGAGGTTTTATTGTTTGTTTTATGAATTACTAGTATTTTTACGGTTTGTAATTTGTAATTTGATCATTTAAATGCTTGTAAAACCTTGTACCTCATGTCTTTTAATCCGTTAATATGTACTCGTTTTATGAAAAAATAAATTAGGTTTTATGATCGAGTTTTAACATGATCGGTGTTTTAAGGTTTGTCATTTGAGATTTGAGATCTTTTGATAAGCTTGTAACCTTATGTCTCATATCTTTGAATATATTAACACACACTTGACTTTTGTTTTTAACAAGTAAATTAGGCTTTATGCTTTGTTTTATAAATTAATCATATCGAGTAGTAATCCATGAACTTTTTTTTTAAGCTTAATTTTCAAAGTATTTTAGAAAATAGGTGTCTCCCTAAAGTATTTTAGAAAATAAGCTTCTTACCCAACACCGCTACTTCAAGTAGCGTTTTTGTCCCGTCGAGGCTAAGAAAAATTTTATTTTTTAGGTAAATACCCAAACCGCTACTTCCACTTCAAGTAGCGGTTTTGATCTTGTAAATTTTTTTTTTAATTTTTTGTTTTCTAAAATGACTCTTCCCAAATAAAAAAAAATTTTACGAGACCAAAACCGCAACGTGAAGTGGCGGTTTGGTCTTTAATACAAAAAAAAAAAAAAAAAAAAAAAAAAAAATTGCAAAGGCCCAAAACCACTACTTCAAGTAGCAGTTTGGGTGTTTACCTAAAAAAATTTTTTTTCTTAGCCTCGACGGGACAAAAAAGCTACTTAAAGTAGCGGTTTTAGGCAAGAAGCTTATTTTCTAAAATACTTTGGGGAGGCACCTAATTTCTAAAATATTTTGGAAATTAAGCTTAAAGAAAAAAGTTCAGTAATCCATACCTTAATGGCTCATTAGTCCGCCTCAAATTGAAAATTAAAGGTGAAGTCATTCGAAGTATCTTATTTTTGAGCATTCACCAAGTGGTTTCAGTATAAAAAAAATCATCCTCAAGATTGAGTTCGTACGATCAAATAGTGGTTCAAACTATCTACATCGGATGTTATAGGTATATTTGGTAGTAAAATGTAATTAGTTATACATGGGTGGTTGCTATAGTCTTAGTAGTATAAAAGGCGATATAATGTTGTATTAGAGATGATGAAATAAAACTTCTCTTCTCCTAAAAATTCTTATCTTCTCCATCTTTTTCTCATTCACATGGTTGTTGAGTTTCAACAACCATAACATTCGTATCAAGAGCCATTTTTTCCTTGGCACTAATATTTCTCTTCCATTCTTTTTCTTTCTTTATCCTATTGACACATTCATTTCTTGAATTTAAAAACTACAATTAAATTGCATACAACCTATTTGTCAAAAACATTGCCATGGTCATTTGAGTTCTTAGAGTTTTTTTTCCCAAACTAGAGATTTCTTTTAGTGGTTGCAAAGATGGAAAGTGAAGAGTTTTACAAAATCATACAATTTGAAGAATCAAATTTTCCACAACTTGAAGAAGCCAAACAAAAGATGGTTATTAAATCTTTTAAAAACCTTTTGAAAGATGAATGTTTTAATAGTTAGGATAAAAGATTGTGTGAATGGTGTAATTAACCAATTCTTGATCAAAATTGCCAACATAATAGTGATAATTGGGGGTTTTATTGTAGTATATGACGAAGCAAATGAGTGTGTGATTGCATTAGAGATGTTCGATGGCATGATTGAAGTAAATAACATTCAAGAATTAGCACAATGTGATTTAAAAATTGATATTCAAGAATCTTTAAATGTTAATCATATTAATTCATGTGCAAAAAGTAAGTTGGGTTCTAAAGGCGTTGTTCATATGGATGGTGATTTAGTTGATCGTGTGATTGATGAAATGAGTGAATATGATGTAGATAAAAATCATGAATGTTTTTGTGGTAATTGAATCTCAAAATTTATTTTCAACATATGGGGAAATTCTTGAAGTTCATTTAATTGAAAGTTCTATTCTCCAAATTAACTAAGAATCTGCTAAGAGAAACTCATCAATGGGGTACTTTGTCAAGAGTGCAATCAAGCTCCAAAAAAATTAAAAGAAGATATGAGATGTACAAGAAAAAGAGAAAAGTTTGGGTAGAATATACTAATGTAGTGCTTGACCCACCTTGGTTGTTTAAAATCAAGAAATGAAAGAATTCTATGCATGTTTTAGTTTTATTCATAAAGTGATGAATAAGTACAATAAAAATTCCTTGTTACTTTGATTATTATCAACACTCCGACTCTCAAAATCACAATCTTACTATTAAAATTCAAGCAAGTGTTGGGGAAAATGAAATACTGTAGCACAATTTTCAACGCAAATGATGCTGCTTGCTCATATATTGGCAAAGAAGATTTGACTAATAATGAGTTTCAAAGCTGGTGCTCGAACTCATTTGGCATGGAATCATAAATAACCAATATTGATCTTACTTCATTTCTCACTATGTTAGGCATTTTTTTTGTAGTGTTTAGTTTTAGTTAAAAGTTGTATGTCTTGTATTTTTGTTTAGATTTCTTAACATAGACTTGAGGACAAGTCTCTTGAAGGGGGAAAGTATATTATAGGTATATTTGGTAGTAAAATGTAATTAGTTATAAATGAGTGTTTGTTATAGTCTTAGTAGTATAAAAGGGGATATAATGTTGTATTAGAGTTGATAAAATAAAATGAAATTAAACTTCTTCTAGATTACTTCTCTCCTAAAAATTCTTATCTTCTCCATCCCTTTCCTATTCACATGGTTGGTTGAGTTTGGCATCTTCAAGTTGTGGGATAATTGGTTCTTCAAATTGTATGGTTTTACAAAACTCATTACCCCTCATCTTTGCAACCACTAAAAGAACTCTCTAAATTGGTAAAAACTCCAAGAACTCAAATGACCATGACATGTCTTTTCACAAAATAGGTTGTGTGCAATTTGATTGTAGTATTTCATGACAAGAAATGAATGTTTCAATAGGATAAAGAAAGAAAAAGAATGGAAGAGAAATATTGGTGCCAAGAAAAGAATGGCTCTTGATACCAATCAGTGGCGGATTTAGGGTTCGGAGTCAGGGGCACCAAATAATGGACGAGTTTTCGACATATTTTTATTTGCAAAATTAACAACTATTTTACTTTTATTTGCTAAAATTTTGAATACGACATACCACAAAAAGAAATAGAACAAACTAAATTAACTAACCTAATTAAAAAAATGAGATAAAATAAATAAATAAGACAAAATTATTAAAATGAAGGAGTATTTATCATCTAAACAATTTAGTATTAGTTTTACACTTTTACTATTACCAATAGAAAAAATCTACGTTAAATATTAAAAAAGTATTTATCATCTAAACAATTTAGTATTAGTTTTACACTTTTACTATTACCAATAGAAAAAATCTACGTTAAATATTAAAAAAAAAAAACGCCTGGAGGCCCGTGACCCCGGGAGCTCCAACGTGGCTCCTCCACTGATACCAATATTATGGTTGTTGAAACTCAACCGACCACTAAAAAAAGTACTCCCCTTTTCTTTCTTTATTTTTTCTACATTTGTATATCTTATTGTTTTTTAGGTACCTATTAATTTTCCCTTCTCAGTTTTTGTTGATGGTATTATGTATGGATAAGAAAATGCTATGGTTTACTTCTAAGCTTTGCGTGACGTTCTTTAGTTGGAGTCTCATAGACCCTCTCGATGAGCTAGATAAAGGTATTTAACCCTTCCTTGCTTTATGCGGGATATACTGATTGATTGATTATTTTTTGACAAATTCTTGTGAGAGACGGTCTCTTTGAGAGACCATTTCTAAATGGGCTGATCGGCTGATCCATTATATATTTAAAAATGATGTAAGTAAGCATTAAGACTGATGTAAGTAGACATCTAAGAAATTGAAAGTAGACATTAAGGATACGAGAAGTAAGTATTAACAATAATATAAGTAGGTATTAAAAATATAGTAAGTAGACGAAGAGACAAACTGTTATTTATTGCGGAATGAACACGATGGATGAAGTCATTACATAATACGTCTGAAAAATCACAGATATTACTCGAAATGATTAAATGACAAGACATATACTTAATTATAAGTTGTTACAGACGCTTACAAGGAGGCAATGGTGCACCACACAAACCCACATTGCGCCAAAATGAAGAAGCAGGAATGCTTGAATTATGACCTGGAATTTTTCCACTTAATTCATTTCTTGAAACATCAAACACTCTCAAATTCTCCAAATTTAAAACCTCCCTTGGAATACTCCCATTCAATTTATTCCTTGACAACAAAATGGTGCTTAATTGCTTCGCATTCCCAAGCTCCCGGGGAATTTTTCCTCTTATCCTGTTACTCCTCATCTCTATCACTTCTAGGCTGCTTAGTTTTCCTATGGACTTGGGTATGGATCCTCCCAACGGATTATTCGACAAGATCAACCTCGTTATGGATCCCATTGAAGGCCTATTCCCTATGTTCTGATCAATCCCACCACTGAACTTATTCATAGACACGTCGATGAAGTCGTAATCAGATCCAATCTTATTAAAAACATTTCCCAGCTGACCTGAGAACTTATTCGAGTGAATATCGAGGACATAGAGTTGATGAAGATTCTTGAATTCAACTGGTATGGTTGAGTAAAATCTATTGTTGGATATATTAAAGGTACGCAACTCGGACATGTTCCCTATCCATGAAGGTAACTTCCCTGTTAGTTGATTGTTCGATAAATCGAGGTGAGGAATTGATGATGAAGACAGCCATTGTGGCAACTGCCCTTTAGTCCCTGTATTTGCTAATGAAAGATTATAGAGGCCTAAATTCGACATCCAATTTGGTATCGTACTTAATCTAAGTGGATTATAGGATAGATCAAGACGGAATATTTTTACTTTGGATATTTCGGAAGGAAGAGGGCCGATTAGATGATTATTCGACAAGTCTAGAAACGAGATGTCAATAAGATTGCCAAAACTCGATGGAATTCGACCTTGAAAGAGATTATTTGAAAATAATATCTCAGTTAATGCAGTTAAATTCCCTATAGAGGATGGGAGTCTACCTCTAATCATATTGTTCTCTAAGACTAACTTCTTGATTTGGGTGAGATTTCCTATGGAATTTGGCAACACACCAGTCAATTTATTATGTCCTAAGTCCATATCAAGTACAGAAACAAGGTTTCCAATAGAAACAGGAATTGATCCACTGAGTTTATTATCATTAAGGTATAGATATTTCAATTGGGAGAGGTTACCAATAGAACCCGGTATGGATCCATCGACTTGATTATGGTTAAGATCCAAATACTGCAATTGGGATAGTTTACCAATGGATTTGGGTATGGGTCCGTTGAGTTTATTTCGATCGAGCTTTAAGTATTGCAAATGAGAGAGTGTACCAATAGACTCTGGTAAGGGACCTGAGAATGTATTAGAGTCAAGGTATAAGTTCTGTAGTTGATAGAGTTTACCTATGCTATTAGGTAGTGAACCACTAAGGTTGTTATTAGTAAGGATTAAGTCTTGTAATTGTGATAGTTTTCCTACAGAGCTTGGTATTCTCCCAATCATATGATTATCGGATAAATCCATGTATGTAAGGTTGTTTAGTTTGCCAATATCGGTAGGAATCCCACCGGATAATGAATTTTTACTTAAAATAAGGACTCGAAGAGAGATCAAATTAACAATGGACTTGGGGATTGTACCAGAGAAATGATTATATGCTAAGTTCAATTCCGAGAGCGATTTCATTGACAAGAAAAGAGTGTAAGGTATGGTACCAGAGAGACTATTCAAGACCAGAGAAAGGTACTCTAGTTTATGGAGTTTGGCTAATGAAGTGGGTATTGAACCATTTAGTCTGTTGACACCTAAATAAAGATGGGTCAAATGGGATAACTTGCCTAGTTCAGAAGGAATTGAACCAGTTAACCCAAAGATATAGTTAGGGTCAGTGTTAAATGGTTCAGAAAAACCAGTGAGATGAAGGACTTGAAGATAGGTGAGATTACCTAGAAAAGGAGAAATAGTACCTCCCCACGAGACAGGCAAATCGAAATTTAATTCATCCAAATTTAGAAACGGGTTGATTTTAACCACTCTTCCATTGGTAGCATCACATTCCACACCTTTCCAGGCAGTACAACAGTCGGTGTTTGAGTCCCATGTACTTATTCCTGCTCGATCTGAGTAGTCGACCCTGTGCTTCAAATCGAGCAATGCCTCTTTATCGATGGCATTGCAGGATTCTACAAGAACAGGATTCAATATGGAAGCATCAGAAAAGATTATAACAAGGAAAATGAGGGCTAGGCAAATGTTTTTCAAGCGTTGCATGGTTATCATGCTAGGGAATAGGGATTAGAATGTGGGGTTAACAGGATAATAAGCATGAATGCTTGCATTCCTTTATATAATGCTAACTAGGAGTATAACTTTTTAAAAAAATAATTAAGATGAAATGTTTTGTAACAATATATTACTTTAAATATAAAAAAGGTTTATCAACAAATCACTTAAAAATTATTGTTCGGAACTAGTCTTGTATTGCAACCATTTAATATTTGAGGCCTCTTATTTTGAAACGCCTCTTAACCGACCTTGTCTTTTCTCATGTCTCTATCATTACCTTAAATTTTTGGCAAATTTGATTCACTAATATGCGCATTGACACCAACATGACATAAAGGCCATGCGTTCAAATCTTAGAGAAGGTGTATGTACGTTCATTCGAGTTGTTGGATTGGTTTTAGATTAGGTGTTTGGAGTCTGGTTAAAATCGAGTCTGATATCCACATACTGTGAATCCATTTTTAAAGTATGATTTGATTATATAAGGCCAGATAAATCTCGTGTCGAGTGGACCCTCCAATCTCTCCTTCCCCTTGGTCAACACAAATGCATCTCATTGTTTAGTTGAATAAAATTAATTAGATGAAGTAAGATGTGAGTAAGGTGTTTATAAACCTGTTAGTTAATAGAGAGTTGGTAGTATTATAATACTTGGATGTTTCGCTTAAGAAGTTAATGTATATTCAAATGATAGCAAGCTGCAAAAATATGTAGTAAACATTTATCTTATCTGTAATTTAAACTAATTTCTCAGGTTTTATATATTATATTAACTTTCTTTTTAAATTATATTCAATGTACTTAGATTTCTCTAATAAGCTACACTAACTTGTCAATATTATTGATGTTTATAGTGCAAATTTGAGAAACCACACGCACATAAATTAGTTTTTGATTATGTACTAACACTACATAAATACTTTAATTTGGAGATTAAACTGAATTCTAATGATCCAAACAGGTTTTGCTACTAAAAGTTTTGTGGCAGGCTTCATAAAGAGCTTTTATACTAACTTTTTTGTATAAATAATACTCCCTCCGTTCTTTTTTGTTCTTCCCGTTTAGAATATTCTATTTTTGGAGAGAGAAATTTGATTAAGATTTTTATGACATTTATAGATGATAAAATATATCCATATGAGATCTCCTTAAATTCGTCTTATTGTGTACATTTTTATCATATATTTTTTATAATTTTTTATAATGTGTATTTAGAGATATTTAGGTTCGAAAGTTGCTTTAAAAACTGTGCAAAAAGTAAATGGGAAGAACAAAAAGAACGGAGGGAGTAATAATAATTCAGTATTATAAATAATTCAATTATATATAGAGGTTTTATACTAATTTTTTTGTCGTTTATTATGTCATTATTTTTCTTTTTAAAGCTAAAGTTGTCTCAAATTAAATTGGATGGGAAAAAATTAAGAAATTAAAATTTCAAAAATATTGAATTAATCGCAACTTAAGTTTTGTTTATAAAACAGATTACAGATGAATGTAAAGTTCATTAGCACAAGTGTTATTTCTTTTTTCCAGAAATTTTAGTTCTCTATTATATTTCTTTGGGTAAGGAGAAAAATTTCTTGAACTTGAAGGTAAGTTTTTAATTTTATTGTCATGATATATGTTTGCATTTATTAAGTTATTTATTATGTAGGATTATTTTATCACTAGTTGTTAGTCAAATGCAAAATCATTAAGTTACTACAAGTACCAAATAGAGCATGTGTTTTGCGAGGAGGTTCTTGGATGTGAGAATATGAAGTTATCTATATCTATACTATATACTAAATGCATTCTTCACTATGACACGTGTCGTTTGTATGTTCATTGTTTTCCCTCTAAAATTTTTCATTTAGCTAAATGAGGTAAGTAGAATAATTAAACTTGAATGCTCTATTATTTAAATCAATTAAAATGTCGAATGGCAATAAAAAATTGAACAATATGAAATCAATATACGTATGGTCAAAATATCATTCAATAAAAAAGGCAATAAAAAATTGGACAATGTATGGTCAAATTCTTTTTTATATCTTTTTTATTCTTTATTTATGTTATTTATGTTATATACATATATTTATTTATATCATTCTATAAAAATGACAATAAAAAATTGGGCAACAAAGCAAAATTTATGTTATTTTTTTTTTTGGAAAATAAAAAAAATTATGTTATTGATCATTCTAAAAATTCATTTTAAATAAATCAAGCCCAAAGTTTAATTTTAGAGTTCTAAAATTTGAAAGAATTAATGTAGTGTAAAGACTAATTGTTCTCACACATCAAATATTATTTTCTCTATATTTATTATGTTTACCAAATATCAGAATAATTTAAAATGATTTTATTTATATTTAAGAGATCATTTGAATATTTTTTGATT